>RJWM01046013.1:0-12517 GCA_004363535.1 Dasyprocta punctata
GCTTAAGAGTGAGTTGAAGACCAGCCTGCACCACAGAGTGGAACCCTACCTCAAAAGAGAGAAAAAAAGAGAAGGAAGAATGGGCTTACTTTTGTAAGCCATGTTGAATAATCAACTGTATTTGATGTGGCCTCCTTTTATATTTATATTAATTAAAAACTGGAAACCCTGTGGTTGATTTTTCCTTTATTTTCACTTGTAGCCATGAGAGAAATATTTGAAGAGTAAATATTTAAGAATTAAGATATGGGCTGGGGATTTAGCTCAGTGGCATAAGTGCCTACCTGTCAAGCGTGAGGTTGTGAGTTTGATCTCCAGTACCAAAAAAAAAAAAAAAAAAAATATGTGTCGTATGTTGTTAATAGACAAGATGGTTGCTAATCCTAAATTTGAAATACATTGTTGGGAATGATAATTTTTTTGAAGAGTATGGAAACACTCCTTGATTATGAGAGAGCCTCATATTTTCTGTGATACCTGTGATTCCTTTTTGCCATTATCAAAATGGAGGTGAATTTTAAAAAGTTCTTAATGGTTCATTTTTTTTATAGTTTCCTAATCCAAACAATGAACTTTAATTTACTATATTTTTTCCACATAAGCATAGGAAAGAAGTGCAAGCTGGAGTGTGTGTGTGTGTGTACGTGTAAATTACAGCTAGGTCCCTCCCCCATCCTCCCTCAGTGCTGTTGCTCTAATGCAAGGCCTCATGCATGGTGAGGTTGTACTGTACCACTGAGCTGTACATCCCCAGTTCTGTATTTATGAAAAGTTATTGATTGGTAAAAAGTGATTATTGTGGACTGGGTGTGGTGGCAGATACCTATAGTCCCAGCACGGGGGAGGCTGAGGCAGGAGGATCACTGCAAGTTTGAACACAGCGTGGATTACATAGTGAGAACCTGTCTCAAAAAAAAAAAAGTGATTATTGTATTTAGTCATTTATTGCACTGTTATGGGAAACAAAGTATATAATTTTGTGATTTCACTTGTTTGAATCCTCTTTCTGTGAAGATGATTGCTTTGAAAAAGAGTTCTGGATGCTTAAATCTAAACCATCTTTTCCCTTGGTTCTTGCAAAAAGAATTAAAAATTAGCTAGTATACTTAAGTAGTGCCTTTTCTTCTTTTTTTGTGCTTTCTGTTCGTTTTGTTTTGTGGACTCTTGAGTCTTGAATAATTTTTTTTCTTTCCCTTTTTTTTTTTTTTTTGTACTGGGTATCTAACTCATGACCTTGTGCTTGCCAGGCAAGCGCTTACACCACTGAGCTAAATCCCTGGCGAGTCTTGAATAATTTTATTTAAGCTTTTATGGAGAGAACTTTTAAAATTTTAATTTTTACAGTATTTTTCCTTAAGGGAAGCCTCATGTTGATTGGTCTAAAAAAGAGTTGCTGGTTCCTTTATACACTAGGGTGTCCCTGTTTCTTGATACACATAATGTATAGAAAATCAGCAGTTTAGGCCAGAAGTAGTTTAACATCTTAGATCATGAGAATTTCCTGTGGGAAGGGCCTTTAAAATTCTAGCTGGGAGGTTTAATATTTTTAAGTGCCTCATATTCATGTGTTTATTATTCTGTCTTTATGAGAAAAGGAAGGCTCTGAAGGTTAAATGGAGGTTCTGTTCTAGAATACATTATAAGAAAGTAATTTAATTCAAAAATTTATTTTCAGTTGCCCATTGGACGTCAATGTGTAAATCATTATAGACGCCTAAGGCGCCATTGTGTCTTTTCACATGAGGAACTCATTTTCAAGATGGCAGCAGATCCAGAGTGCTTAGATGTGGGACTGGCTGCTATGGTCTGCAAAGAACTAACTCTCATGACTGAAGAAGAAACACGACTAAGAGAGTCTGTTGTACAAATGGTGAGTTTGCCAAGCAAATTTCCTGTTTATATAGTTTATGGGATACAGAAAAAATTAAGTCTTTAGAGAAACTCCATTTTTTTCACCTTTGATCATTTTCAGAGTTGGACATGAAAATCACTGATTTGAAGGAGGTTTTAGATTTTTTAATTACTATTTTTGGTTTCTTCAGATTGAAAAAGTTTTAGGCAACTTGGTATCATCTCTAGATTTTTAAAAGTAGAATCCTATCAGGTAGAATTTCTTAGATATATATTTGTTTCCTTTAAATCATCTACATAAAGTTTTAGTTCCTTAAGAAAATTCAAATCCTTTGTCCTTGAGCTTTATATTGAATAAAAGTTATATTTCTAGTGATTATAGACTCCATCAGGTTAACCTATCTTTACCTTTTTTAAGTAATTTGATATATGAGGAGGACTGAATGTAACTGAATATGGTTATAATTTTGAATGTCTAAGGTACATAAACATTTATCACAGTGAACTGGGAAATTTGAAAAAATTTGTGTCTTTAGCCTCATCTTGGGCTAGTCTCCCATATTGCTATATAGCTCGCCTCCGTGGAATGATGCCACTTGCCCTTTTTTTTTTGACTTCTGCTTTTGCTTTCTAATTTCTCATCTGAATTATTTTGAATGGCCTTTTAATTTGTTTCTTTGGTTCTTCTCTTCACTTTCTCCTGGTAATTTATGATTTTCCATAGTGTGATCTCAGAGACGTAAGCTTTAGAATAATTTAGAATGTATTGCAGGAAAAAAAATTGTCCTGTGGTTAGAAACTTGGGGGAAATAGTGGATTAAGAAAAGATAAATTGGGCTTTTTATTGCATAACTTCTTTGATCCCTTAAAATATGCTGGTGCTCAGTGTTAATCTCTAACATTAGAGCGAACTAATCTGTGGAATTTTCCAAAATAGAAATTTATTTTTCAAGGTATCTTAGCATTAGTGGTCCTTTCAATGTGAACACTTTTCAAAATGGTATAGAATTTTTCGAAACAGCCAGAATTCTGTTAGTTGCCACATCAATGTCCTGTATTTTCCAGTTGTTCTGAACCCGTGAAAATTCTTTTAAATTAAGAAACATTTTTGGGACATTTTTGCATGAAAATAATTTTTAAAGAAAATAATAAATGCTAATATGAGAAAATGTAGAGTATAGCTAGCAGACATTTAGGTTAAATTGATGAGGAGGAAAAAGTATGAAGAATGAATTGGATTGTGTCTCTTACTGAACAAATAATAGGCCTCCACCTTGTTTAGGTGAAAAAAGTTGGCTCTTATTTGAAAAATTTGGCTTACAATTTTCTTGCTCAAATAAACAGAAACTGTAAAGGGAACTTTTGTACAGTGAATGAAAGTTTTCTTTTTCTTTTTTTCTTAAGAGCAGAAAAATTCATTGGAGGAAAGGAATAGGAAATAGGAGTAGGGGAATGGGGAATAGGAATAGCTCCTGAGAGACAGGAGGAGTTCCAAATGTGTTGCTTGAAAGTCTTCTCAAAAAGTGTGTTTCAATACTCTTTCCTAAACTGGCATCTAAGTTTGGTTAATTTATTGACATTTTGCTGAAGTATTTTGATGTCTATATTAGGTAAGTTGGTTAGGTATACTTTTGTTTGCATGTGTTTTGTTTTGTTTTGTTTTGGCACCGGGGATCAAACTTACAACTTCGTGCCTGCCAAACAGTCACGTAAGCCATTGAACCAAACTCCCGGCCCTAGTTTTTTGAGGCAGGGTTGCATTATGTAGCTCAGGCCAGCCTTGTGCTCGCATTGTAGCCCAAGCTGACCTCGAACTCACAACGCTCCTCCTACCTCAGCCTCCTGAATGCTGGGATTAAAGGCGTGCGCCACCACACCCAGCTGCATGTGTTTGATACATTACTAATTTATGTTGTTCAAGGGTGTGTGTATATATAAAATTCCTAGGGACAGTAATTAAAAAATTTTTTGTTTTATTGTTTATTTTATTTATGTATTTGTTTGTTTATTTTTGGTACCAGAAATTGAACTTGGGACCTTGTGCTTGTAAGGCAGGTTCTTGTGCTGCTGAGCTACATCCCCAACCCTGTAAAATTTTGTTTTATTGTTTTTGTTTGTTTGTTTTTAATTTTTAAATTATTTTTTGAAGAGAAAAAAGAAAAAACAGAAAAATCAAGAAGCAAAGAAACCTAAAAAAACAGCAGAAACAAAAGCAAAATGACAACAAGAACAAAAAAAAGCAATAGCTATATAGGTTTTCAAAACAAGATGATAGGAATTTAACAATGGTTGTTATACTGCATTTTTTTTTTTTTTTGTTTTTTTTTTTCAGCGCTGGGGATTGAACTCACAGCCTCACACCTGCCAGACAGGTGCTTAAGCCACTGAGCCAAACTCCCAGCCCTAGTTTTTTGAGGCAGGGTCGTACTATGTAGCTCAGGCCAGCCTTGCACTCGCATTGTAGCCCAAGCCGGCCTCGAACTTACAATGCTCCTCCTACCTCAGCCTCCCGAGTGCTGGGATTAAAGGTGTGTGCAGGCTCTATACTGCATATTGTTATCTTCAGAATAGTTGCTTAGGTTACCAGATACAGGAATAAAACAAAACAGTAAAATGAAGCAAAGCATTGAATTTCAAAAACAAGACAGAAGAAAACCCCCCACGGTTGTCACAGTGTGCACTGCCACCCTCCAAACAAGATGCCCAAACCTGCAAAGTCTATCAGACAATACAAACATCAAGCTATTCCTTTCACCTCAGTTGCTGTCATCTTACCCTGAGGCTTCTGAATCAGCCAGTTGCTTGGTGGTGGTGCGGGGTGGGCATGATGTTCTTCTGGTTTTGCACCAGCTGGCTCACAGGAAAGTGTGGTTCAGTTTCTTGCTTTGTTTTATTGTTTTAAAGAGAAGATAAAGGAAACCACATAAAGCGTACAAAGCGTTTATAAATTCCATGGTAATCCTTCTTGTCATTCTATTCAGATCAAGACATTGAAGTTTGTCAGCTGTCTCCAAAGGACCTCATTAAAATTCCTCCTTTCAAAAAATTATCTTGACTTTCGAAGAATTACTTTCTTGCATTTCTTTATAGTTGTTTCACTTAAATGTGTATCCTTAGATGCCAAAGTTTGGTCTTGCCCATTTTTAAAGATTTAGTCATGATTATTTTCAGCAAGTTTTCCTCATGTCATGCCATTGTGGTTTTCATATTTATGCCTTAAAATCAGAGATAAACCTTAGAAAAATACAACCAAGGGTCTTTGATACTTTAGAGACAAGCAAGACTTGATCTGGTGGTGTAAATTGTTTCAGGGTGTCCTGATGTCAGAAGAAGAAGTATTCGAACTTGTTCCTGATGACGAGCGACAGTGTTCAGCATGTAGAACCACATGTTTCCTCTCGGCTCTCACGTGCTCTTGTAACCCTGAGCGGCTTGTGTGTCTCTACCATCCAACTGATCTGTGCCCCTGCCCCATGCAGAAGAAGTGTCTTAGGTATCTGGTGAAAGTTCCATTACCTTTTAAAAATATCATATGTTATTGATGTAATTATACCTTCTCTGTCCCTGAACTGGAATGTCTTTTCTATCTGCTTTCATGCTTGAGAACCAGTCCTTTAATGTTGGCCCTTTGCATGGTAGCTAAAGTTAGTGTTTTTGTCAGTTAATTCCAGATGTTCTTTGTCTCTCTCTGAATTAAAATTGTGGGCTTCTTTGATTTTCTTTTAATGTAAACCGAAGATCCCATTCCCCTCACCATTGTACTTAAACTTAAGTTTTTTTAAGTTGTTGCGGGAATTTGAAGTTTTTTATTTCTGTGTTTTTTGTAGATATCGCTACCCATTAGAAGACCTCCCTTCTCTTCTTTATGGTGTAAAAGTCAGGGCACAATCCTATGACACTTGGGTCAGTCGTGTTACAGAAGCATTATCTGCTAACTTCAACCACAAGAAAGGTTAAGTTTCCTCTTTCGTATGCATATGCTGAAATTATTGTCAATTTAAAAGAGTCCTAGTTGGGTATAGTGCTGCATGCCTATAATTCTAGCTACTTGGGAGGCTGAGGCAAGAAGATTGTAAGTTCAAAGGCAACCTGGGCAACTTAGCAAGACTCCTTCCCTCCTCCCAAAAAAACGAGGGACAAGGAATGTAGTTCAGGGCTAGGGCACTTGCCTAGCATGTATGCTTCCCTGAGTTCAATCTCCCCTACTTCAAAAAAGACATTATTTATTAAGTTTATGTTTTGTTTTCTTCTATTAGGCAAAAATCTTAGGTCTCATGAGATTTGAGACTAATGGGTTGGGTGTTAGTTACTTTTCTTATCACTGAGACACAATACCTGACATCCACAACTCTAAGGAGGAAAGGTTTATTTTGGCTCACAGGTTGTAGAGGTTTCAGTCCACAGTCAGCTGGCTCCAAGGCAAGGTGGCATGGCAGAGGAGACATGGCAATTAGGAATCAGAGATTTCCGGGTTATGCCCCCAGTGAGCCACATCTTCTGACTAGGCTTGACCTCCCAACATCACATTTCACTTTAAATGCATCAGTGTCACAGCCCCATAATCCAGCCACCCCCCAGAAGCCTTAGTTATGAGAATATGAGGCTTTAGGGGGACATCTAGGTATGAAACATAACAGGTTGGTTGAATATAGGTTTAATTTTTTCTTTGAGAATATTTTAAGTGTAAAATCTGACATGAAATAGGACAGATAACTTGCAGTAGGTGTATATTTTAGGGAGCCATTGCTGCCAGTGGACTAGCACTGAAGGTTTTTAAAAGAGGAATGGCCTTACCTGAGAGAAATCAAGTATTGGCATTGGGAATGGACAGCTGGTCAGAAACTGTGCATTGGGGAGATTTTACAGCTGTGGTATGTTTGTACCAGTAGGTTGGTGAGATTGGTGAGACTGGTGAAGATTTAGAATGGCTTTTTTTCCAAATGATCATAGTCAGTCATAGTACATGGCTTTTTGTTTATTTTTACAGATTTGATTGAATTGCGAGTAATGCTCGAAGATGCTGAGGATAGGAAATATCCAGAAAATGATCTCTTTCGAAAGCTCAAGGATGCTGTAAAAGAAGCTGAGACTTGTGCTTCTGTGGCCCAGCTGCTTTTGAGCAAAAAGCAGAAACACAGGTAAACCTAAGAGTGTAATTCCCCATTCGTTTCCTTTTTCAGATTAAAAGGCAGAGTTTTAACTAGCCAATGAGATTGTACATTATCTTTGATTTCTTTGGCTATGTTTCTCCCTTTCCTAGTAATGCCCCTATCTTGTCTCCTACTACTATCAGTCCTCCTACCTTCCTCGGATGGTGGTTCAGAAATTATGAAAAACTCTTTAAACTATAATATAGTGGACTGAGGATATAGCTCAGCAGCACAGGGTCTGCCTGGCAAGCGCAAGGTCCTGAGTTCCATTTTTGGTACCAAAAAAAAAAATATTGCTATAAACAACTGCATCATAAAGTTAGCAGACATCTGCTGTGTTCAAAGCTAAAAATCACACCAAAGTTTGTATGGTGTCTGTGAGACAAAGACCTAGCTTTAAGCAGGAAAATAATTTTTATTTTGTAATTTAAAATTTTTTATTAGTGCATGGTTTTTTTCTTTTTTTTTTTTTTTTTTTTTTTTTTTTTCTTTTTTGAGGCACCAGGGATTGAACTTACAGCCTCGCACCTGCCAGACAGGCGCTTAAGTCACTGAGCCAAACTCCCAGCCCTGGTTTTTTGAGGCAGGGTTGCACTATGTAGCTCAGGCTGGCCTTGCGCTCGTGTTGTAGCGCAGGCCGGCCTCAAACTCACAGCGCTCCTCCTACCTCAGCCTCCTGAGTGCTGGGATTAAAGTTAGTACATGTTTATAGTACATAGTGATTACATTCATTGTGAGAAGTTGGTACATATACACATCTTAATTTTTTTTTTGATTTACTTTTTTTTTTGGTACCCAGGGATCGAACTCATGACCTTGTGCTTGCCAGGCAGGCACTTGTGCTACTGAGCTAAGTCTCTGGCCTATTTACATTTTTTAATTGTATTTTTTTTTTTTTTACCAGGAATCATCCTTGGGACCTCATGCTTGCCACGCAGGCACTTGTGCCACTGAACTGTATCCCCAGCCCATCTTCTTTGTACTTTCCTGTTTTCGCCCGTCCTTCCTCTTTCCACCTCATGTAAAAGATCTCTCTCCCTCTGTTTCTAGTTACCATCCTTGTGGGGTGTTTGTTTGTTTGTTTTTTGAGACAGGGTCTCACTGTGGTTCAGGCTGGCCTTGAACTTACTATGTAGCCCAGGCTGGACTTGAACTTAAAGGAGTCCTCCTGCCTTGGCCTCCCAAGTGCTGGGATTATAGGCATGTGCCACCATGCCCTGTGTGGTTACCTATCTTTTATTTGCTTGTTATACTTTGGATTTCTCATATTAGAGAAACCAGGCACTATTTAAGCTTGAGTGTCTGATTTATTTCACTTAACATTATTGTTTTAAGGTTCATCCATTTTAGGGAGGAAAGTAGTTTTTTAAAGGTCACTGAGTTCTGGATATGTTGTTCACAGGCCTGTAATTCCAGCATTCTGGGAGGCTGAGGTAGGAAGATTGTGATTTGGAACCAGGCTAGGCAATTTAACAAGTCCCTACCTCAAAATAAGAAAGGGCGAGCCGGGCGTGGTGGCGCACGCCTTTAATCCCAGCACTCGGGAGGCTGAGGTAGGCGGAGCGTTGTGAGTTCGAGGCCGGCTTGGGCCACAACGTGAGCGTAAGGCCGGCCTGGGCTACATAGTGCGACCCTGCCTCAAAAAAAAAAAACCAGGGCCGGGAGTTTGGCTCAGCAGCTTAAGCGCCTGTCTGGCAGGAGCGAGGCTGTGAGTTCAATCCCCGGTGCCGCAAAAATAAGAAAGGGCTGGGGCTGTAGCCCTCAGTTCAGTTCCCATTACTGCAATCTAAAACCAAAACCAAAGCAACCCCCTCCCCACTAAATTTATTTTACATTGTGTATATCTGAACTAGTTAACAGGACATATAGCTTATGACTTGGCATTACCTCCTTCTCTTAGACTTGTTTAATGGCTTCTCTTTTTTTTAATTTTTAAATTTTATTTTAAAGAGAATGAAACCAAATAAAATAAAACAATAAAGCCAATCAAAATAAAACAGTGAAAGTGATACAGGACTTCAAAACAGGATAATAGGAAATCAATAATGGTTACTATAATGCCTCTTTTAATCTTCAAGATTGCTGCCCATACCATCAGACATAATAAAATCAAACAAAACAGAACAGAAATGCACACCAGTTGGCTCACAGAAAGGGTGAATTGGCTTCTTGTTTCTCCTCCCAGGACCCATATTGCTTCTGCCGCCTCACGGGAAGGGCCCATGACTTTTCACATAAGATTTTTGAAATATGGTTTATAAGTCCTGAGACTTACATATATAAGTAAAGCGAATATCTGTAGACAATTGGAAAGCAGAAGTATCCTTTCCTCACACTGAATAGTAGGATGAAATCCTACAGGGAAAGATAGCATTTGTGGAAGAGAAAAGAGTTAGTTTTAACCTTAGTTCTGACTACCCACCTTAGTTAATAGTAGCTAACCAGAACTCTTATTTTCATTAAGTAGATGTCAGATTCAGCTTCCTTAATAGAAGAGATCAAAACATTTAATAACATAGGCTCTGAATAAAGTATTTTGTGTTGTGCCGGGTGTGGTGGCACATGCCTTTAATCCCAGCACTCGGGAGGCTGAGGTAGGAGGAGTGTTGTGAGTTCGAGGCCGGCTTGGGCTGCAAGGCCGGCCTGAGTTTATAGTGTGACCCTGCCTCAAAAAACTAGGGCTGGGAGTTTGGTTCAGTGGCTTAAGTGCCTGCCTGCCTGGCAGGTGTGAGGTTATGAGTTTAATCCCTGGTGCCGCAAAAAAAAAAAAAAAAAAAAAAAAATTGTGCTGAAGTGGTTTGCTCTGTAAGCTACCTTTTATTAGAACCTATTCTTTTTTTTTTTCTGATCAAGTTTTTAAGGAGAGTCATTTCTTTTTCTTTCTTCCTGTCTTCCTATCTTCCTCACTTCCATGACAATGAACACTAAATTAGAACGTCAGAGATTTTTTTTTTGATACTGAGAATCAAACTCAGGACTTTGCGCTTGCCAGGCAGGCACTTATGCCATTGAGCTATATCCCTGGCCCGAATGTTAGGGATTTTGTCCTGCTTTTCACTGCTGTATTTTTTCTACTTAGAACAATTCCTGGCACATAGTAATACCCAATACATACTTCAAATAAATAAACGATACTGTAGGCTGAAAGCAGGTAGCAGCAAAGAGTAACCTTGATGGATGCCAGGAGGCTATTTAAGGAGCGATGAATTGTATGTCCTTGACCTAATGTAATTCATGTATATTAAATTTCCTTTGGCATTATTTCATAATCATTCTAACATATTCTTTATATCTGAATGGCTTTTCTTCTATGACTGTTCATGTTGAGTTTTACTTTGTGAATTTTTATAATCTACCATTTATCAGAGAACCTTTCTTGGAGACATTGTCTAGTAGTTCTTAACTTATAGTTGGGTCCCTGAGCCCCTTGGAGAATCTAGTAAAAGTTAAGGTCCCATTTAGAAAAATGCATGTGCATGCACTATTTTGGAAAAGTTTCATTGAGTTCATTAATTGAAGGCAAGCTAAAGGCCGGTGTTCCAGATTGTATGCTTAAAATAACAGGATTTAAGTCTGGAGTGGTGGAACAAGTCTATAGTTCCATTACTTGGGACACTGAGGCAAGAGGATCAGGAGTTTGAGGCCATGCTGGGCTACAGAGTGAGTGTCTCAAGAAAACCAAAGAAGACAAAAAAAAAAAAGATACAGGATTTAGTTTAGCTAATTTAATATTTCACTTTGGGGAATTTATTGAATTTGCAATATTGTAGCACTTGTAAATTTGAGAAACTGTGACTTGAAGTTGAATCTTTGAGTCATTAACTGAGCAATTTAAAACCTTTTTTTTTTTTTTTTTTGGTACTGGGAATCAAACTCTTAACCTTGTGCCTGCCAGGCAGGCACTTAGGCCACTGAGCTAAATCCCTGGCCCTATTTTTTGAGACAGGGTCTCACTGTGAAGTTTAGGTTGGCCTTGAACTCACTTTGTAGCTCAGGCTGGTCTCGAACTCACAACAATCCTCCTGCCTCAGCCTCCCGAGTACTCTTAAAACGTTTTTTAGGTGATTATCATTGCAGTGAAATTCCTTAAACATTAGATTTCTAGGATTGCTTAGGTTTAAATTCTGAAGAGTAGGTAAGAATCCTATTTTATATCAGAATGACTGAATATTTTTCACTATGTCTCAATATTATTTTACATTAGGCAGAGCCCAGATAGTGGGAAAACTCGGACCAAGCTGACAGTAGAAGAATTGAAGGCCTTCGTTCAACAACTTTTTAGTCTTCCATGTGTTATCAGCCAAGCTCGACAAGTAAAGGTGGAGTATTACATTCTCTTGAGTTACAGCCTTTGTAGTTTGGGCTACTGTTTTGAATTAATAGGATGGTGTATCTAGACTAGTTTTTCTCTTCTGTGTATTTTCTTACATACATGCTTTTATTTATGGTTCTTTAGTAGATAGTGTCTTACTTTTGTTCTTAGCTTTTATTCCTTTTACAATTGTAGATAAAAGCTATTAGGAATTATTTTTTCTCTGTTAGGTCAGAGCCCCAATAGTATACATGTAGTTGAAATACAAAAAATATAGTTAAAAGAATCTGAGTGTAAGCCAGGTGTGGTGGCGCACACCTTTAATCCCAGCACTCAGGAGGCTGTGGTGGGAGGAGCGTTGTGAGTTTGAGGCTGGCTTGGGCTACAGTGCGAGCGCGAGGCCAACCTGAGCTACATAGTGAGACCCTGCCTCAAAAAAATCCAGGACTGGGAGTTTGGCTCAGAGGTTGTGAGTTCAATCCCCAGTGCTGAAAAAAGAAAAAAGAAAAAAAGAAAAAAGAATCTGAGTGTAATACTTGAGCTTTTTTTTTTTTTTTTTTAATGCTACTAAGGATTGATCCCAGAGCCTTCATACTGAGCTATGTCTTCAGTCCTTTTTTATTTTGAAACACAGTCTTACTAAGTTGCTCAGGCAGAGCTCTGAACTTATTAGGACCTTACTGTTTAATGAGTAACCAGACTCTCTAAGGTATATATCAAGAATATTGGTCTATATGATTAGTAATCTTTCGATAGTTGCTATATTTTGAGGGTGACTAGGATATCTAAAAATTTTTTTTAATCAAAATTATCAACTTGCAAAATCTGGTATCTGTTGTGATCTTTTCTAATTGCCTTTTTTTTTGCAGCACTGGGGATTGAATTCACAACTTCACACCTGCCAGACAGGCGCTTAAGCCACTGAGCCAAACTCCCAGCCCTAGTCTTTTGAGGCAGGGTTGCACTATGTAGCTCAGGCTGGCCTTGCGCTTGCGTTGTAGCACCAGCCAGCCTCAAACTCACAACGCTTCTCCTACCTCAGCCTCCCAGGTGCTGGGATTAAAGGCATGCGCCACCACACCCAGCCTTCTAACTGCATTTTATAAGAACATTTTGGTGGTAGACTGTTCTCTTTTTTGAATGACTTTCTTTGTTAAACATCTGTGACACTACACTTGCCTTTTTTTTTTTTTTTTTTTTTTTT
>RJWM01046015.1:0-12528 GCA_004363535.1 Dasyprocta punctata
ATCTTTGAAAGTCCTAAGGGAGCGACTGTGCCTAAGTTTCAGCTAATTTAGCATCATTTAAATGGAGTCTTGCTCTATATCTTAGGGTCTGTGTTTCTTTATTCCCAATTATTTAATGGAAACACTAAAAAACAGTTTTATAAAAAACACTTATAAAAAGGACCCATATGATTTTTTCTGTATGTTGGAAATACGTGTTACTGCTTTGAATCAAGTCCACTTCAAATCAACAAATATTTATTGTGTTCTTACATTTGTAAAACCCTGTTTTGGGTGCTTTGGAAGAGTGATGGAATCTGAAACATAACCTTTGATTGCAGAAAGAGAACCAAGTATTCTGTTTTGATTATTCTCAAAGTATCTCTTTAAATTCAAGATATCTACTGCTCAATGTGATGATTATCATTAATAGCAATATATTATACTTTAGAAAATGGTACAGAGAGGTAGTTGAGTATTCTCACACACACACAAATCACAAGTATGTGAGATAAGACATATGTTAATAAGTTCGATTCAGTCACTCACATTGTACAGATATTTGAAAATGTCATGTTATATATGGTAGAGGCAATTTTTATTTATCAATTAAAATTAAATAATTTGAAAAATATTTTTGCAAGATATTCTGTCAATTGATGACTCTTTTTTTTATGGCTTGTATCTAAACGTCACCCAAAAGTCTCATGCATTTCTTAGGTAAGGCTTTTTGGAGGTGCCAGATCTAGAGTTTGTGATGCTGGATAAGGAAAAGCTTTCCCTGGTTGTGGTTGGTACCACCCAAAAGGCTAGGAGCTTGGAGGTGATAAAAGGGAAAGGCAGGCTTACTGTGCTGCTTCTGCTGGCTGCTTCACTGCTTTGCTTCTTTGCTGCCTTCTGCCTGCCCTGCTTGTCATGGACTGTTTCTCCTCTGTGATGCCCCTCTGTCACACCACTAGGCATTAGAGCCTGCTGACCATGGACAGAAATTTCTACAAACTGTGAGCGGAAATAAACCTTTCCTCCTTTAACTTTGTGACTTACGTATTTTTTTCTCAGCAAGACATCTTTTGAGGTAATAGTTTCTGAACGAACAAAAATGAAAAAGAGAGAAGTAGATGGTATAGAGGAGGGTCACTGTTGGTAGACATTGTTCTTATGTACATCTGTATTGCATTGGGTTTTTTTTAATTTGATTTGAAGGTTTCTTTTTTTATTATCCTTCTTAGTTTTGTTGTTTTGGGGTTATTTGTTTGTTTCTTTGGGTTTGTTTTGGTTTTTGAGATAGGATCTGGCTATGTAACCCATATAGGCCTCGAACTCAAGATTCTCCTGCCTGGGACTCCCAATCGTTGGGATTACAGATGTGTGCCATCACACCTAGCTATATTCCACTGTTTTGTGACAACTATGTTACTCCAAGACTTTATTTCAAAATAAGCATATATTTCTTTGTAAATAAGAAATAATCTTTTCACCTTCATATTTTCTGTAGTGCTAATGACAATCTTCATTTATAAATATCAAAGAAGTTGTAATATATATGCAGCAGGCAGCCTTCAGTGTTGGCCCCTCAGTGCTCTCTCTTCCTTATATTCTTGCCTTTGATTATTTCTCTTTCATTGTGCTAGCGTTGGTCCATATAGCTAGTGGAATGAGGCAGAAGGTAAAAGACTGGGGCTAAGATTTTTCTCTTAAGCCTCTCTCACTCACTCTCTCTCTCTCTCTCCCTCTCTCTCCCTCACTCATTATATTCTATAGGGAAAGGCAGATACTATGTAGAAAGGGTACCTGGGCAGCTCAGTAAAAGGAGACATTCACATGAAAAGGAACTAAGACCTTCCTTTATTGAAAGCAAACTCTCCAGCCTCAGCTGAGAGTGGCAATGATCTTAGACTCAGCCAATGACTTGACCACACTCTCATGAAAGTTCCTGACCCACCTAAGCTCCTGACTCTCAGAAATTCTGTAAGAGAAGTGATTGTTATATTTTAAGATGCTTAGTTTTGGGGTAATTTGTGATATCATTGTATAAATAACTCAGGAAATATTCAGTGTCATCTTTTGACAAACCCTAATAAGGCCTAGTATGGTTACTAGAGTTTATTCAACAAATCTTTATTAGCTACCTATTATTTCCTAGATCAATATACTCAGATTTTTCTGCCTTAAAACTTTATGCTAAGAAATTCATTGCTCCTCAAAGTCTAGTATTTTTTTGTATTTCAACTATTAAAAACAGCTAAGAAATTATTTAGATAAATTATTTATATCTCTAATTTATAACTTGCTCTTTCAAATAGGTCTCTGATTGCTAGATATATAGGTTTGGAAGATTCATTTTAACTTAATTTTATTAGTTATATAATGTGCTAATATAACAAACTGCCAAACCTTATATAAATTATTTCGACTTATTATTCATTCATGTCTAAAGCAGATACCCTAGTAGGTGGGAAGCTTTGCATGTGGTGCTTTACATGTGCCGGATTCTTCCATTTCATAGATCCTTGGCTGGTCATTTTCATCTAGCCATTAGACCAGGGAAGAAAGGGTGTGGAGAATCATGCAGGTTTTTATGCCCCAGATGGAAGTGGGAGACATGACTTCATCCACATTCTACTGGTTGGATCTTTGTATTCTTCCTAATCCCAGGAGTCTTTATTAAGCCTAAGGTTCAGAAAACTGACCCACTTCTAATTTTTAAGAGTAGGCTGTTGAGACTTAAAATAACATTATCTCATTCTGTTGCTCATTTTAAAAATCGAAAACAGCCCATGAATTTTGTCCTATTTTTCTTCTGTAGCAAATTGTATTTCTTGTTTTGTTATTGTTGTTTATTTCTCCTAAAATTCAAACAGCTCCTGATTAACTTTGCAAAACTGATGAAAATAATATATTTTAACACATTTTTAAATAGAGGTATGACTAATACAATAAAGATATATTCTTTAAAATTACAATTTTGCCAAATTTCTTTCTCTTTGTATCTAAAGGATAGATGAATTTGAAGTTCTTAGGTTGGACAGCACATAGAAACTTAATAATTTTCCCTCTATGTAAGTATTTCCACATAAATAAATATGTAAATCTAGTTTACATAAAATTTTGTTTTAAAGAATGTTTCAATTTGCATCAGTAGTGTACTTTTCACAGTTCTGTTATTAGTACTCATATATGAGCATGAATGTACATACACCTACTACATGTATTTCCATACTACACACAAATTTACATTAAATCATAGGCAGTCTGGCTCATAGGAATCCACCATTATTCTATTATTAGGTAAAGGGGCACCAGAGTAAAACACAGAGATACATAAATTTTCCTAATTTCTTGACAGGAATATTGCTGCTATGCCAGAGAAGAGTGAATTAGTGGCTAACTACAGAAAATCTAAATATTTTCTTTTGAAATGAAATATATATTTTGATGCAAAAGAGGCAGGAAATAATCAAATCTTCCACTTCTGGGTCAACTTTGTAGTTTCATAGTCTTGTTTCATGTGTACCACAGAGGAAGGAAAATTTGTTAAACCATGAAGAAAATAGCACAACTATAAGTCTTAAATGTCTTTTTCTTCTAAAGAATAATTGAAGTGATTTAGAAAGATTATAGTTTACATGAGAATGGTAGCAAAACAGCCCCAAAATCTGGATAAGTATTTAGGAATAATACAAAAGATGACCTAATTCAGAATGGTAAAATGACACCCAGTGGAATATTTATATTAATACAATGAAAAAACATATGGCAATGGAAATTTTGCATTTAAATAGAAATTTTTGCACCCTCCCACAAAATAATAAGATTAGTTTGTTTTTCAAGAATAAATCATATGACTGTGAAGAGTCAGTTTTGTTTAATTCTGAGCAAGCTCTTACTTTATTTGTAATTCTTTTTATCCTGGAGCTTATATAATAGCAGCAATCATCTCCATAGTGTGAGGACAAATAGAAAAATATTCAAGAACTACACTCCATCTCTTTAGTTTTATATGTTCAGCTTAAGCTCTTTCCCGAAACAAGTTTATGCCTCTTTTATTCATATATTAAAAACTATAATAGCAATAGCCTATAAATCCTTCCTCCTCCAATATCTAGGAACTCAAGATAAAGCAAAATCTTGCTTTAAATGTATTGCTATTCTCTGTATGCCAGGCATCACAGTGAGGACCACAGTTACTCCTTTAGAAAATTTAAACTAAGTGCATATAATCAGATCCCAGAGTGCAGTGGCCTAGATGAATTGCTCAACCACCAAATGCAAGGTGATGTATTTACCATAATGGACAGCAAAGGCAAAGTGATGTTCAGAATAGTCTGACTGCTGTGGACCTAGGGTGTTGGCTAATGAATTGCAGCGTTCAAGTAGTGAAACAGATAAGAAGCCTATTACATTTTTATTGGCTCTATATAAGCAGAAAAATTTTAGAGAAAATTATCAGAAATCTACCTCAAATCTTAAAAGAGAAAATCACATGCCTTCAACCAATTTCCAGATCTGAGCCTGTTTATAGACCTAGAACTTTCATTGAAAGAGAGGCCAGGTTTCCTTGTGGAAGGATCCTCGCCCTCTACCAAAAGAATTGTTAATTTTTCTACCATCTTTCCCCAGTGGATCTATGCCCTTCTACAAGGGTAACCATCCAATGACTTAAGTATTGTTAAACCTTATTATATAACATTTGAGTTATGGAATTTCAGGAGAAGTGCAAAATTCTTCTCAAGGAAAATGTTTGCTTCCCACTTAGGAGAGAATTGATGAACTTGCCATTATACACAGGAGACTGGTATTACATTAAACAGAATTACAAACTTATGATTGTCTTTGCCTGGAGATTAACTGTGGTCTAAGGAGAAGCATCTGACTGTCAAATTGGCAAGGGGTGCAATGTGACAGTCAGTGGTGATTGTCAACTTGCCTGCATTAAGAGAGGCCTAGCAGATCAGTGAAGCACACTTTTGAGTGTGTCTGTGGGGAGCTTCCAAGATGATTGGTATGTAGGCCAGCAAACAGGAGAAAAGACCCACTTTAATTGTGGGTGGCACAATTTCACTAAATTTGCAGCCCAAGTGGAACAAAAGGGAAAGAAGGAGGAAAGTTGCTTTTGAAAAGTTCCATTCTGCTTGAGTGGGTGTGTCTTTTGCTACTTCCATTGCCTGAGGACCCTGGACTACAACTTCTTCAGCCTTGCAAGACTCATACCAGCCACTCTCCAAGGTATTTCCAGAGCTTCATTCTGGGACTGGCACTGCATCCTCGATCCTTGTTACTGTACAGTTTCCAGCTTATTAGACTTGCATGTGATCGTTGTGGGCTACCCAGCCTCTGATCCTGTAAGTCTGTGCAATAAATCCTCTTAGGTACTCACAAATTATTGATTCTGCTTCTCTAGAGAACCCTAACCAGTACATAACCACACAAGTAAACAACATTTATGTGCACAAATCATCTCTTTCAAGGGAAAGGATTTAAAGGCAAACGTTTGGAGGGAGTCTCAGAGAAAGTCTGATAGAGTTTATGATTTACAAGTTTATCTTTGCAAAAAATGCCTTAAAATACATTTTATGCAGTAAATTGAACCCTGCAATTATACCTAGAATGAAAGACAGAATGATATGAAATGAAGTTGGTCAGCAGATGAATTATTCTAAAGAAAATGTGGCTGTAAGTTTTTAAATGATTAATTTGGAATATAAAAGTAAGGTGAAAGTAAAATCCTGAATAATGGTTACATGTAGGCAATAAATCAGAGAAAAACTGCTCCAACATTCCTTTATCGGCTAGAAGAAAAGCTAGAATATTTAAAAAGCTTCAGGTCATGTTAAAACAATATAAATGTGAAAATTCAATCTTGACCTCATACAGAGTCAAAAAGGATTATAAGGCTTTCAGACTATAGTGAGGAGAAAAAAGAAATTTTAAAAACTTTACAGTAAGCCAGGGGTGGTGGTAAATGCCTATAAACCCTGCACTTGGAAGGTTGAGGCAGTGAATTCAAGACCAGCCTGGGCTGTCTGAGTTCAAGGCCAGCCTGCATTACATAGTAATACTGTGTCTGAAAAAAACAAAAACAAAACAAACAAAAGCTTAACCAGCAACTAAGTCAGGAAAGGGGAAAAAGTGAGACTAGCAGGTTAAATAAAACAAAATTTTCTATGACTGCCTACTTATAAGAATTAAATTCAAAATCTTTATCAAGGAATCAGAAGAATATACTTGAGACAATTTAATACTATTTTTGAATCAATCTCTATTATTATATTTAAAATAATTTAACTAAAATTAAGTTAGAAATCTGAAGTAACATTAAAAAATAATACTAGCCCCTCAAAATGCAAAAATTAGAATTAAAATATATTAAGCTATCAGACTTTATTTTTTTATTTTTATTTTTATTTATTTATTTTTTTGCAACAGGAATCGAACTCAAGACCTCGCACTTGCCAGGCAGGTGCTGTACCGCTGAGTTAAATTCCTGGCCTAAGTTCTGATTTTAGATGGCGTTGCGTGAGGTGGTTTATTGACCTCTTCCCTAACAGAGAGAACACGTGGCATGATTAAACAAGCACAAAGAGGTTTTGGAATGTCCAGTTGTACTTGATCAGATGTGGTAGCTGGATGACATAGTTTCTTCTGATGTGGTTTTTCCTTCCATCTCCTACCCAAAGTTGCTAATAAGAAGTCATTATATATATATATATATATATATATATATACTACTAATCTCTGTTAGTTCATCAAAAAGAACAGTTTGTACTGTTATTGTTCAACTGATCATTTTTTTCATACCTGTATCTTGTAATCTGAACAACTACTTTGAGGATAACAACATGCAATATATTAACCAGTGTCAATCTCCTATTAGTTTGTTTTGAAATTCTGTACCATTTTTATTCTTTTTTTGTTTTTAAAATAAAAAAATAAGGAAATTAAAAATAAAAAAGATACCATAGTGTTATTTTCCAGTTGTCCAGTTCATTTCAATATCATATAGATGGACTTCAGTCAGTTTATGACAGTTGTGTTTTGGTCCCTTTCATCTTAACAGCCCATACCTCATCACCCATGTGTCCACTCAGCCCCTCCCTTCAGCTGTCCAGACTGAGACCTAACCCTGCCAGTGCTATAAATGGCAACATTTCTAATGGCCCCCTTTTGATAAATGTACCTGTTCTGTATTCTGTTCTACATGAGGGTCAATTTTCACCTTTTCCATGTATTACCGCTACTATCATTAAGAGTATGACTGAAAATAGATTTCTTCATTTCTCCTCTGTTTAACTAATTTGTGTGAATTTTCACTGTAACCTTATCATGAACTCAAAACTTCTGTTCAAGGCCAAGACAGGTCTTCAACTAACACTGAGACTTATCAAAAGCAACTAACTCTTTTGGGCTTCAATCCCATTTATAAAATAAAATAAAAATAGCTGAACTGTTTATCTCAAAGAATTATTGTGAATATTAATGAGATGCAAATACATTTCAGTATTTGGAATGTGTAAACCTGTGTTGCTACTTTTTATCTCTTTATCTTATTCAAACGATCGACAATTTTGAATAGGATCATAGCTTGGATCTTGAATATTTTTAAGCAGAATTTGCTTCAGAAACACTAAGTGACTAGTTATCTACATGTTTTTCTAGTGTTTTGAAAATTATCTTTTAATGATTTACGTATTTCACTTAGGGAAATCCAACTGTCTTAGAGATGATAGATCCTGGTATAGTAGTCCCTGATTTTTACTTAGGTGAATTCAAGAAGACCAGTCACTTAGAAAAAACAGTAGTTTAGCCACACACACTCACACACTTACACTCTATTCTAATCAAGAACTAGAAATATCATTTCAAGAAGTTCCAAGATATCAAACTAGTCTTCAGAAAATTTCTGTGAACTGACTAAATGATATAACAACTAAAACTTCAAAAACCTTTTATTGGCTATTTTGTAAGTTCAAAAGAACCAACAGGGGAACTTAATATGAAAACATTTGGATTCAGTTTAAGAAATATTCTCCCCTTTAAAAATAAATGATTCATATTTGCTAAATGTAGTACACTATGAATTCAATGACAGATTCCTTTAATCAAAGTGATATTCCTTGGCCACAGAATGTTCTCAGTGCAACTCAAGATAGGCCTAAATAGATTATTTAGTTACTTATAGAAAAAAAGTAAAGCCTGGAACAGTTGTCTGAATAATGCTACACACATAAATCGAGCACACACACACAGACGTACATACACACAATCTCTTTCTAAGTAGTTTTCATATACATTTAAAGATAACCTAAAATATATAATAGAGAGAAACAGATAAGTGTTACTATGACTAGACAACATAAAATAGAAGAAGGGAGAACTACAATCTTTTGTTAGTATTACACAACTAATAAAAATAATTTTTTATGTTTTCCCTCTCCTAATATGAAATCGCTGTGTATTCTGCTTACTAAACAACATGCCCACTTCTGCAATTCATAACTTTAAGAACCATGAAAACACAAAAATGGTTAAGAGTTCTGCCCTTCAGGGTGCTTATAATGGAAGCCATATATACAATTAAATATATAATTAAATGCAATCTTGCTTTCTTACAATTACTATCTTGTGTGGTCTGTGGACAGGTCTCAGGATAGAGAAAGAGTCTTGTATCCGTGCCAATATTCAGCTTAAAAAAGACCTGTCATTTTATTTCTATGAGTTTTATAGTGCATTTAACTCGCCTGCTGATGGTCCTTTCCAAAAAAAAAAAAAAAATAGTTTTAAGAATGAATATTTCAAAATGTCAAAGGAAAGGCAAAATGCCCTCTTAACAGCTGAAAAATCTCAATGTTGAAAAGTATCTTCATTACAGGAGAGACAAATCTTTTGAGGCATGCCTGTGTAATAAAACACTATATCAACATTGTAGGTAAGAACCGATATCCTGGTAACTTATCGAGGAATACCGGGTGTCCAGTGGAATACCAGTGGTCTGAGGTACTTAGAATGTTAAAAGCAGAAAATGAATAGCCATGGATCCTTCTACCGCGATTTATGAAAACAATGTCGAGTGAGAGTGAAGGAGGTTTTGTTGGTTTAATCTGACCTGTGATACGTTCACCCAAGTCATTGCTTTGGCCCTCACTTCGCATGTTCCACCTTCTCATTTGGAAACATAGCAAACATTTCTACGTCAGATTTTTCTAGTTGTTTTCTGAAAAGGTTTATGATCACAGCTGCAGTAGTTATGGGTTGGTTTATAGTACATTGCCCATAGATGGGCGCATGTGTCCAACAGAGTTTGTTTGATAGCATACCTTCCACAGACACGGGCGGCTCTTGAGGAGTGCCTATAAACCTGCCGCTAAATGGACCAGCTGTACCCATAAACTTACATTAGCAGCCTCAATCTGCCTGCCTTACAAAAGTCACTGGCCATAAATCTATGTTCAGTCTATATGTGCACTTTTAAGTATTTTTTACACTTCTGAAAAGAAAATATAAAATGTATCCAAGTCTTCTGTGATCCTGACTGAAATAAGAGCTGATTACTTTGGGGCGTATAAACAATGCCTTTAAAGTTCTCATTTTCTATTTCTTTGCAAGGCGGCCATCCTTCATGACAGGCTTTTTCCCTCAGCACAAAAATAAAACAAAATAAAAATAAATGGTCAACTTTTTCCTCACCCCTCTCCTCCCCCATTGAAATCCTTTGAAAAGAACTTTGAGGAGTTAGATGTGATTTGATCTGCAGCTACTATGTCATTCATTGCGGCATGGAGTTCGCTGTGGAACCAGTGAGAACGCAATGGCCTACACTGGCCAGTTGAGGGTGAGGGTCGTTCCTCAGCCTGGAGGGCCAGGGGACACAGTCCCCCAGCTGAATGGGCCTCCCACCCTCCCTCTCTCCATTCATCAAAGGGGATTACACGTGAGAATTACTTACGACCTCACAGGAACCGGATCATCAAAGGAGGCTACTTCTCCATCTGAAATGAAGTTCCAACTCTCTTTGTTTCTTACTCAGTTATGTTTTATGGCACTGCATTTTCATGGCATTTCCTCATTGCTTGGTTTGGTCCTTTTTTAGAGCATATATTTTTGGAGTAAAATGATGTATCGCTATACATGAGCATGGTGGAATTACTATGGCAGACAAATTTACATATTCATCATCTCATGTAATTACATGAGATTAAGCATGTAGTTACTCCATGTGTGTATTTGTGTGACAAAAGAACCTCACATCCACTTTCTTAGCAAATTTCCAGTAGATCATACAGCATTGTATTGTATATGCCCCATGTTTTATGCTGGATCTCTAGACTTACTTCTCCCACAGATATGAAACTTTGTGACCTTTGACCTCTGAGTTCTCATTCACTCCAACTTCCTGCCCCTGGTAGCTATCTTTCTACTTTGTTTCTATGTGTTTGAGGTCCTCCCCTCCACTATGGCATTTTTATGGTTTTTTGTTATAAAAAGCTTTGCACCTAAAGTCAGAAGTCTTTTCCCAAGAATCCCAGGTCTAGAACTTAATAAAATGTTTTAAGGGCAGATAGTTAGATTTTTTGAGTTTCCTCTGCCATAAAATGAAGACATTTGTTGAATCTTAACTTCACATTTCTACTTCTCTACTCAGTCCAACACTGCGTTACTTTGTGTATGTATTTTCCAAAACTCACTTTTTACTGTTCCTTGACCGCCTCTAGATGCTTAGAACTGTGACTATTCCATGTTCAGGCAAGTGTAATTGAATCTTATACGGGCTAATGAGCATAACTCAAAGAAGCTACACATTCTACTTGTCGTCCTTTCTAGACCATCGGTCTATAGATTTCCAGGGCTGAGTCGTTCATGTGTTCAAGTCACTTTAATTCCAAGTATGTACATATAAAGTTTTTTCTCAATTCGCAAGATGTTTCTGGCAATTTCAATCAGGAAAAGGTAAATATTTTGTGACGACAAAGATTGGAAAGAGTTTTGAATTACTTTGAGGCTATAAGTTGACTTTCCAACTTAATAGGCCTTGCAAGCATTTTCTACCTGAGAGCATTTACCTTGAAATGATTTTGTATTTGAGGGATTAACAGCAGCAGGTTTTCAGTTTTGTGAATCTAATCAGTAATAGTCTATTTTATCTTTTGAACAGTTTATTTTAGGTATGTTTAATATTGTTTGGCTAAATATGCTAGACATCATATTGCTAAAGTCGGCACTATCTCCATGGGACAAACTAGGAGTAACAAATTTGGCAGTGCAATTTGGACTGGAGGTGCACGTGGAGAAAATAGGTACAATAACCTTTATTAAGATCATCTTGGACAGTTACTCAGAAATGGGTTGTTTTGTATCTCTATTTACTGACCCATCTATCTATCTAAACTTTTTAAGTAATAAGAAGAATTTATATCTCTACCTCAATCCTTTGAGGCAAAAGATTAGACAATCAGAAATTATTTTCCCTTCCCTTTTTGATTCAACATGAAGTATTTCAGGTGAGCTTGTAAAAATGTTCAGTTTTATATGGGTACTCTTTCCTTTTCTTGTTATTTTCTTGTTTTCTGTGTATTCTAGTTTCATGCTCTGAAAAGCACAGTTACTTCTGCAAGGCTATTAAACGCTGTGATTCAGTGCTCCGTGGCCTGCCCCTCCCTCTTCTGGCTTTGTATCTCTTCCTGCATAATCTCATTTCAATCACTAAAATCTCAACCACCAGCTAAACTTGCGTAACCCACACATTTCTCTATGCAAGACCTTTCTTTGGGTTATAGAAGCATATATTTAGTAACTAATTTCACATGTCAAACAAGTAGTCTCTAATTCATTGTAAATTCAATATGTCAAAAATTGAACTCGTTATCTTCTTCAAACTTTGGCTGTTTCCTATATGATGAATGGAAACCAGGAAATTGAATTCACCTTGAAGTCTATTATATTTTCAAAAAACTTTTTATTATAACTAACCCTTAACCAAGTTATGTTATTTTTTCTTAAATAAGCTTTGAAACCTATTTCTTTTTCAGATCTTTGTTATCAGCTCTGTATTCCAATGTGCTACCATGCCTCCTGGCCTATAGAAAACTAGACGCTTCTATCTGGTCTACCCAACTCCACTCTGGCCTCTTCGAGCCCACCTGCATCTTCTCTCATATGCCATCTCCATCTTTTCTCTCAGTCCTCCTTCAACTATGCCATTCTCCATTAAAACCCTCCACTGGCTTTCCATTGCACCCAGAATAAAGGTAAAATACTCAAACAATGACTCTAAATGGCCCCATTCCTACCTACCTTTCTAGACACAAATAATCCCATTTAATTACTGTTTTCCAATTTACTCTACATCCTTCAGATCCATGATATTCAATATTTTTTCAAACTGTAAATTTAAACTTTTCAGATTTTAGGATTTTGAGCAACCAGAGTTGATGAAGTCTACTGTAAGCACTCTAGCATCATATACATCTTCTTTCTGATAACATTAGAATTTCAATTGCTCCCCAGACTTTGTGATACCATCCTTTAAAAGGACATTTAAATTTCATACAGGAC
>RJWM01046016.1:0-12530 GCA_004363535.1 Dasyprocta punctata
GTGTGTGTGTGTGTGTGTGTGTGTGTCTGTGTGTGTAGTGACTGGTGATCAAACTCACAGCCTCATGCACGCTGGGCAGGTGCTCTATCACTGAGCTGCGTCTCCACCCCTAACGATGATTTTGAGCTCTCACTGCACATTTATCTTCTTGTAGGTTTATATACTGCAAGAAAGGTTATGTATGAACTGCATTTTTCATGATACCACCTGTAACATTTCAGTGGACAGAATTCAGTAGTTCTCCAAGTCAACATGTTTACACAGGTTGAACTTTGCATCTGTCATAGTAACTTTTGTACGGTAATATCTGGGAAATCAGTGAAATGGAGAACAGTGCAGTCTTTATCAAAACCCACTGGAAACAGGGAAAGCAACATTTATAAGAAAGGTTACAGCTTGAAATGTGGTCTGGAATTTCCACAGTTTACAGAGGCATATGTGGCTTGGAAGTAGTTTACTGAAGCATGAAAATAAGCAATAATGTAAACTCCACAACTGAAATGTAGGATGTGCCTGAACCAGTGAAATTGCAGTTTGTCAGAAAAGCAGTGCAAATACCTATGGCATTAAATAAAAAATTGAATGTTATTGGAAGTGACCCATTTTTCTCTGGGTCCCTAATATGCTTCCCATCATGCAGCTGTGTCGCGTGGTGATGTGGAACCGGCAGAGTTCTTGCACTCTTTCTGCAGGAACACAGAAACCTACTTAGTTAGCCTCTGATTGATTTTGCTCTTCCAGGTAGAGAAGAAACTGGAACTGGCAAGATATCCTTCAGAATTGCAGTCCTCATGACCAAGAGAAGTATTAGTTCCACTCTTGAGGGGAACTGCATGGGACCAGCCAAACCCTGATGATAAATATACTTGAAGAGAAAGCTGGAAACATATTGACATCTTTGTTGAAAAGCTGTTAAAAATGGTGCTGATGGACGTCACAGATAGTATGAAGGAGCAATTATCATTATGGGTGGTTGAATAACATTAGTGATGTATACAGTATGAACTAGCTTATGGTGTAGGTGTGAGCTGTACATGAAGGAGTAGAACTTAGAGATGTTTTGTTTGTCACTAAAAAAGCACTTGCTGCGAAAGATGTTCTTCATTTACTTGCGTATTTTTATTGTACTCTGAGAACAACTGGTAGCCAATGGTATACCTTCTGATTTTGATTCAGGGTTGATAAAAATAGAGAAAATTCTGAGTCTATCCAAATTATATCCAGTGGTGGCAAATCTTTAAAATAGACTGTCAAGAAATTGGCACCTAATATAAGTCTCTTCCTACCCTGAAGTATCCTAGTTGCCAAAGAGCAAGCAGTCTGAACTTTTTAATCAGGAACAAAATCCAGTTGTTTCTTCGTGACACTGGTAATGTCGTGAACTCCATTTTTGAGACTGCAAATCTTTTGCTCAACTCCTGTGCCCAGTGATGTGTTTTTTGTCTTTACAGCCTGAACCCATTGCCTTAGAACTGGGTTGATCATGAATTTTAATATTGAGGATGAAAGACTTGAATTTCTACAGGGTGCAAATAGCACAGTTGCAGAATGCTGGTCTTTTCTCCAACACTTGATTTTCTTCTCAGGAAGAAAGAAATAAATGGCATATTACTGGGCATATTTTAAAATTACTTCCAAGGGCTGCAGTGGAGCGTGAAAAGCTACTTTCCAAAGAGTAGATTAGGAATCCATTCAGTGCCGATCCCCTGGCTGAGTTGGGAGTGATACGCTTTTTGACTGTGTGTCTGACTGTGGGCTGAAAGAAGCCTTCGGTGAGTCACCTGGTGTGACTTCCATGTCCCTGCTCAACCCAAATATCTGGCGCTACCCAACAAAACCAAACTCTTGCCACCATATCACTAACTTGGAAATGGGGCTTCCAACTTTAGAACTATAACCTGGGGACACAAACTGTGTTACCAAACTGAAGGGTGAGAGTTCAAACAGACCTCTCTTTCGTGGATACAAATGAGAAATACTGACTTTATGTATCTCATGTTTACTATTAAGATTATGATGAATCTCTTTAGAGATGACCTAATACTTGTGCTCCGGATGTGAATGAAGTGTTCTGTGTCATGACCGGGTTAAGGGGTTTGCCAGCTGTGATCACCCCAGAGTTACATTCCTTCCCTCCTTCCCTCACTCCCCACATTGTGTTCTTTGGAAGTAAGTAGTGAACCCATATCACAGTCAAGCATGGAGCAGGAACACTAGAATAAATGCCACCTTTGCGATGGCAGGGGACACAGATCGCTCACATAATTTATCTAGAATTCTTCTGTAAGGAAGACATGCTGCTTCTCCTCATTTATTTATTTGCTAAGTTAGCTAAACTGCAACTGGGTTATAACCTAGTTCTGTGTTGTGTATTTTATCTGTCAAGTTCTTCCAGCCTCGGGCATCGGGAGCTCTTCTAGCTTGCTTCCTGGGTTCCTTGCACACATCCCCGTGCTTTAATCTTTTGAGCATATACTCACTGGTAAGTGCTCTAGACTTAGTTTCTCTTTGCTGCAGTCCTAGAATCAACCATTTCTCCGAGGACCCTTGGCTCTTTTGTTGGAGAATTATACTTAGAAACCAAACACTTGTTGTTACCGAGATGTCACTGATTCTAAGCTACAGAGCAAGAAACTACATCTGCATTCCAACTCAAGCATACACATCTATCCGAAGTCCCTCCTGTATCCATCCATCTATATCATACTAAGCAAACATGAGCTCCGACTGACGTCTCTGATCCTAATCCACTGCCAACGATTTACTCTAGTTCCCTTCTCGCTCATCTGTAGCTTCACTTCTCAGTCTTAAGAAACCTGGCTCCCACCACTTGCCATTCATTTATCTTTGAATTTGACCCCAGAATAGATGTGAATCTGCCTCAGGCTTATTATCTCATACTCTGAGACACAACTTCATTAACTAGAGTACAGTATTCATTTGCAGTTTGTTTTCATTCTTACAGTTTTTTCAAAATACCATTTTCCAAAATTATCTGTAGCCTTTTCCTACAACTCTCTTCATATAATTTTTTCTTTTTTCTTTTTTTCTTTTTTGAGACAGTTCAGGTTGACTCTGAGCTCACTTTGTAGCCCAGGTTGGTCTCGAACTTGCAACAATCCTCCTGCCTCAGCCTCTAGAGTGCTGGGATTACAAGTGCGTGCCACAATGCCCAACTTATCAGCATTTTGCTTTAATACATAAAATTTTTCTAAACATTCACTGTATTTTTGCTCACTCTCTCTGTTTGTGTATGTGTGTGTGTGTGCATGTGTGTGTAATTTGTTAGATTCTTCATCATATTCTGCATTCTATCTTGAGATTCTCAAACTTGTTGATTTTTTAAAAACAAGTTTTGCATACAGTATTATTCCCTCCTGTGTAAAGTTCTATGCTTTTTGAGAAATACACTAAGTCATGCGCTCACCCTCCTAGTACTGTGAAAAGTGGTCTCATCACCCTACAATTTCCTCCATGCATTTCTTTTGTAATAAACCACTTCTTCCTCTCAATCTTAGAAAACGATTTTCTGGTTTTGTCCTTACAGTTTTGAATTTTTCCAGAATGTCTTATAAATAAAACTGTACAATATGTAGTGTTTTGTGTTGGCTTTTTTTTCTGAGTAAGTTGTATTTAAGATTCATCTATCTTGTTGGGTGTCAAAAATGTATTCTTTTTTAATCATTAAAAACTATTATACTGGGAGAATAGACCATTTACTGGGTTTTGTTTATTTGTTTGTTTTGTTTTTGTTTTTGTTTTTGTTTTTGAGACAGAGTCTCACTATGTAGTTAGGCTGGTCTTGAACTTACTATGTAGTCCAGGCTGACCTCAAACTTGCGGCAATCCTCCTGTCTCAGCCTCCCCAGTGCTGGGATCACAGGCATATACCACCTCACCTACACGCCCCACACCTCCAGTACTTGGGATTGAATTCAGGGCCTTCATACTAAGCTACATCCTCAACTCTTTTTAGAAATTTTTTATTTTGAGACAGGGTGCTGTTAACTCTCTAAGTTGCCCAGGCTGGATTCAAATTTGTGATCTCTCTGCTTTGACTTCTCAGAATGTGGGATTACAGATATATGGCACTATGCCTAACTCCTTTATTTATTTTTGAAGAATATCTTGTTTTTACCAGTTGTGGGTTATTATGAATACAGCTGCTATAAACATTCATGTACAGGTTTTCTATGAGGATACATTTTTAACTTGTTCAGAGACCTGAGTGCCTAGGGGGTTGATAGTTGGATTGTAGGGCAAATCTGTGTTTAATTTCTTGAGACAATGCTAAACTGTTTCCAAGTGGTTACAGAAGTTTGCACTCTTATCAGCAAAAAGAAAAGGAAGGAAGGAAGAAGGAATTTAAGAAAGGAAGGATGGAAAAGTTTTAGTTGCTCTGTATCTTACCAGGGTTTGGTGTAACCAATTTCTTAGATTTTAGCCATTCCAACAGGCATGTAGTCACATATAATTGTTGTTTTAATTAGCATTTTTCAAATGACAAATTATGTTGAGCACCTTACAACTCCTTATTTACTATCTGTGCATCTTCTTTGGTGAAGTATCTTTTCAGATATTTTGCTGTGTTGTTTATTGAGCTGTTAGTTTTCATATTGCTGTGTTAAGAGGTCTTGCTATATTCTATATACTAGTCCTTTATAGAATGTGTGATTTGAAAATATTTTTTTCTACATTATGTTGAATTCTCTCTCTTTTTTTTCCCCCTTTGTACTGGAGATTGAACTCACAACCTCATGCCTGCCAGGCAGGCACTTAAGCTGCTGAGCCAAATTCCCAGCCCTATTTTTTTTGAGGTAGGGTTGCCCTGTGTAGTTCAGGCCGGCCTTGCTCATATTGTAGCCCAAGCCGGCCTCGAACTCACAACGCTCCATTTACCTCAACCTCCTGAGTGCTGGGATTAAAGGTGTGCGCCACCACGCCCAGCTGAATTCTCTTAATGATGTACCCTCAATGTTCATATATTGGAGCCCTAACTCCTTATTATGATTATATTTGAAGATTAGATCTTTGGAAACTGATTAAAATTAAAGGTGCTCATAAAGATATAAAGGTGGGGCCCCTATCCAATAAGATTAGTGTCACAAGAGAAGATATCAGAGAGCTGTCTCCTCAACACCATGTGGGGACACAGGGAGGAAGTTGTTGGTTCTGTGGATTTAATCTTCGATGGTTGTTACTTTCATGGGGGAACTGACCCTAAGTAAGTAAGTTGGAAGCCTCCCAAGTCTTTCTTTAAACAGCTGTATTGAGCTATAATGCATCTGTTTAAAGAGGACAGTTCTAGGGTTTTCAGCAAGGTTTACCAAGTTAATCTTTTTCCTATGGCAAAATACACAGAAAATGATATTCTATAAGCTGGGCGTGGTGGTTCATGCCTTTAATCCCAGCACTTAGGAGGCTGAGGCAGCAGGATTGTTGTGAGTTCGAGACCAGCCTGGGCTGCAAAGTGAGTCAAGGCCAGCCTGAACTATATAGTGAGACCCTGTCTCAAAAAATAGGGCCAGGGATTTAGCTCAGTAGTGTAATCGCCTGCCTGGCAGGCACAAGATTGTGAGTTTGATCCCCAGTACAAAAAATAAAAAATAAAAAAAAATAAAAAGATATTTTATAAAGTGTGTAGTTCATTAGAATTAAGTATATTCACACTGTTGTACACCATTATCACTATCCAGCTCCAAGCTGTTTTATCATCCCCAACTGCAACTCATATTCAGTGACTTTGAGTCTCCATTTCTCCCAGCCCCCAGCCCCTGGAAACCCATACTGTACTTGGTATCTGTATGAATCTAACTATTCCGGGTAGTGCATGTAAGGGAAGTCATACTTTATTTGTCCTTTTGTGACTGTGTATTTCCTTTGCCAAATATCTTCAAGGTTCATCCATATTGTAGCCTGTCAGAATTTCCTTTTTATTTTACTTATTTTAATTAATTAATTTATTTATTTTGAGACTAGGTTGCACTCTGTAGTCCAGGCTGGTCTTGAACTCATGGTGATCCTCCTGCCTCAGCCTCTCAAATGCTGGGAGTGTGTTGCCATGCCTAGCAGAATTTCTTTTGTAAAGGCTCAGTACAGTAATACTCCGCTGTATGTAGGTGTCATTTTATTTATTTGTTCATCTGTGTATGAGCATTTGGGCTGTTTCTGTCTTTTTACTATTGTTAATAATGCTTCTATGAACACTGACCTAATGAGTTTTTAACTTAAAACGTTATGTAGCTAATATTTTAATTTGGCTTAAGTTTAAAAGAATCAATACCCAGTGAAAAGTCTCATCTCCGTCCATGCCCACAGCAGGTCATTTCTCTTCCCCACCAACAACTTTTGTTGTCTATTTTTTATGTGACCTTTCAGAGATATGTGACCTCCCTTTCCTTTTGACACCAATGACACTTAACTGTCCTATATACCCTGGTGTGCATCTGTGCTTTTTTTTTTCTTTTCTTTTTTTGGTACCAGGAATTGAACTCAGGACCTCATGCTTGCCAGGCAGGCGCTGTGCCACTGAGCTATATCCCCAGCCCTAAGCATCTATTTTTAGTCTTCCGTTTTAACAGTGTTTCTTCAAGATCTAAATTCAGCACATTCATGTTCTTTTTTATAGCTTCATTAAACATCATTGTATGGATGTACCATGCTTATTTAACCACCTCTCCATGATTGTCGTTTAGGTGGTTTCCCATCCCGAGCTTTAGAAATACAGCTGCAGTCCTGAATGAACAATCTTGCAGACACGTCATCTCTTATGTGTGAATACACTTGAGTGATACATTTCCAGTTCCTAGAAGTGGAATTAGTCAAAGATTTTGCCTGAGTAATGTGTATGTATATAGCCAGATGTATATAGATAGATATCCATATATATCTCACAATTACTCATATACAGATGAGTAATATATTTAGCAAAATTGCCCTCCATGGAAGCAATTCCAATTTATGCTACCCTCAGCAATACATGAGCGATCCTGCCTACACAGCCTTGTCCACAAACACATGACCAAAGTTTTTGATCTTTTTTAGTTGGGTGGGTGAAAAATGGGTAAGGAGACAGGCAAGGAAACTCCTCCTAGGGTCCTGGACAAAGCACCACAGAGGCCGATGGGTGGAGAGGGTTATTCCAAGAGCAGAACCCTGGCTGGCCAGGTCAACCAACTGAGGCACCCCCTGCCGGCCACTGTCCCCTCTACTTATACCCAGTGGGACATGGCCTGTGTGCTGCGCACCCTTGCCTGCCTTGTATTTCCATTCTCTCCCTTCATGAACATTATTGACTCGCTTATGTAATTCTTCCCTCATCATCGCTTACTGGGTTAAGTTAATAACATATGCTTTTAGCTTTTGTATCACAGATACTGAGAAGGCCCATAGGGACCTAAGATTGGACTTGGAGCTGGTTGTAGTGATGGGATATTGTTTGATCTCCTGGATAGACCTCAACAGACTATTGGATCCCTGATGGACACTCTTGCCATCCTTGTCCTATACTCTTTTGCTTACAGAACCCTGATTTTGTTGGCAGGGGGAGAATTTACGCAGCACAGAGTAATGAGTCATGATGACTTTATCCCAATCCAGAGGCCTTCAGGGAAGTGTCTTGCTGTCCTGATAAAAAGAATAAGGGCAACGGGTGCCATCCTTTCCTTCCTCTTCCTACTTTGATATAGCAAGATGCCTGGAGCTTCAACAGCTATCTTGTGACAGTGAGGCAATGGTTAAAGTTGGCAAGGCACAGAAAAGAGAAGACTGGGCCTTTGGCCTCTGTAATTGTTATGTCCAGAGTTCTCATCTTACAATGTAATTGAAATCTTCATTGTTTCAGCCACTATTAATAGGAATATCTCATTTCTTAGAGCTGAGCTTATTCCTAATGGATCCATGTAAAAGACCAAAGTCTCGCTCCTTTATCCTCATGGTCTTTCTGCCATCTTGAACTCTGGGCAGATCAGGTAACCAGTCCTGTGTTCCTCTCCCAGCTTTTCCTGAGGTTGATGCCCAAACTGCTCTTCTTTCTGTGTTGGTTTTTGAGAAAGGCGAAAAGTCTTGAGATTCTGTCCGACTTGTAAACTGATGAGTTAGCAGGCCAGCATCGCTTGCCAGAATCGCAAAAGACACAGGGTGGAGAGTCAGAGGCAAAGGTCTTAACGTTCACTGCAGCGACAATACCCGGAACATCTGTTTCAGTTCCCTGGGCTGCAGGGATGCTCAGACGTCTGATGTCTGGATGATACCTGCGTATGTCCGATGGCTGGGTGACAGGAGGGCCATCCCAAGCCTGAGTGGCTCTCTGACAGTGGTCATCAGCCTGCTTGACTCTGCCTTGGAAGAAGACATGACCTCTATCGGAGGGCTGGGTAGAGGACAAAGCTGCCCGGCTCCCTGCGGCTGAGGGAGACCCCTGTCTCTCTTTTCAATTACTGCCAGCTCTAGAGATGTCCTTGGAAAGAGGGTCTGGAGCAAAGACAGCCAGAACCTCTGCTCTGAGACATGCAGAAAGTAAGAGGTCCAGAGAAATCATTTCTGACATTAATCTGCGTCATTCATTACAAATTACAAGAACAGACGCTGGCTGGTTTAAGCAGAGGAAGGTGCTTGTTAGAATACAAGAGACAACCATTTTAGAGAAGCACATGCATGACAGTATCTAATCAACTTAGAAAGGCCCAGATATTAGGATTCAACAAATCTGCTTCTTAGGATTCATACCCTTTGGGAACACCTGTGCACAAAAATTAGGAGATATGCTCAAGAGGGTTTATAGCAGTATTATTCACGTTAACATCACATCAGAAGTGAGTTGTGCATCTGCTCCCAGGGGAATGGAAAAATTGTGGTACCTTGACTAGTAGAGTTCTGCAGAGCCATAGCAGTGAAAAGGAATGAGCTGATAGCTACGGAATCATCCTGGAGGAACCCCATAGTCACCGTGATGGATTAAAAACTGGTGGTCAACTTAACACCAGCTGAATTAAATCAGCATGGAGCTGAGTGTAGATGGCCCACCTGAGCAAAGTTGCCAGTGTAAATAGAGATGTGGAGAAGAAGAGTGAGGTGTTGTGGGTTCTCCTAAGTGTTGCTGTTTCAAGCTGTTGGTTCTCCTGCGGGAGCTTGTCATACTGGTTTCCCCAATATGAATTCAGCCGTTATCATCGGAGGAGCTCAGGACCTTGTCGCTGAGAGTGGCTGCGGTTCCCTTTGGGGGAGCTCTGCTCCTTACATTGAGCATTGCTTCCTGGCTCCGGAGGGAAAGATGTGTGCTGTTTAACCTCCAGGAGAAGCTTATCATGCTAGCTTCCTGACATGTACTCAAATGTTCTCATCATTGGAGGAGCTCAGGACCTCATTGTCATTGAGGATGGCTATGGTACTTTTCAGGGGAGCCCTGGTCCTTATTTTGAGTGTCACTTCTTGGCTCCAGTGTAGAACCCTCAACCTACTGGTGCAGCTCTGTCACCCCACTGGCATAGACTTTCTATCTTTCACTGACCTTTGGACTTTCTCAGTGCAGATCCATAAAACAGACTTGCATGAGTCATTGTTGTGGGCTCTAGGCCTCCAGTTGGACTCATGGGGGGCATGGTCATGGGCTCTAGGCCTCCAGTTGGACTCATGGGGGGCATGGTCATGAGCTCTAGGTCTTCAGCTGGACTCATGCAGGACATTGCTGTGGGATCCAGGCCCTTGGCTGGATTTTCTAGGTCTTCAGTGTTGTGGACAGATTTCCTGCACTTTCTTGTATTTAACTCTGGGTGACCATCAGAAAATAGTATTATAAATTCTGGGTCCTCTATGTAATTGTTCTCCTTGCACCCCCTGGTTACAACAGTCACCATGTGGAGCAAAAGCCAAAGGGACACGTACAGTATCACACCATTTGTGTAAAGTCTAAGGATGTACTAGATGGTTGCGATCTAGTGCTTAGGATCACACAAATATGTCATAAAGTATTAAAGCAACAGGAAAGTGATCTGGACAGGAGCTGCCACCCCAGTCTGCACCTTCCTTCCTCTCGGGCCCGGCCCTTGCTGGAGTTCCAGACAAAAGCACCGCAGTTCTCGCTGCTCTGGCACTTGCTTCTGTTGCAAAGCCCAGGGTGAGCGTGCCCGGCCTACATGCTTATCTTCTAGGGAGCTGGAGAGGTGACCAGGTAGCCTTTTGAGCCCCACTGTGGGAGGTAGATGGTGTCTCTCACTGAAGTCACATGATGGGAGCACCCCAAATGCTGGAAGCAGGTTCAGGCTCTGTGTGATCCAACACAGAGAGTGTCTGTGACAAACCCTCATGACACACTGGTTAAAAAAAAAAAAAAGGCATCTGAGGCAGAAGAAACAGAAGACTTGAAAAACATCAACTGATGTTTTACTAGAATATAGAAAAAATCCAGGGGGAGATAAAATATAATAGGTTAGTTATTTTAAACAATTAAACTAAAGTGATCTCTTTTATAAGGTCATAAGCTCCTCAGAGTGGAGGACCACCCCCCACCTTGGAGAGATGCCATGTTCGCCGTGGAAGCCCAAGGGCACTTGGGTCTGAGGAGCTGAACTGGAGTCCTGGGTCCATTACTGATCGGTCACTGGTGATGGCCAAGTCAGGCACCTCCCTGAGAAACGGAGCTTGTACTCTTCCCATTGCAGGGTAAAAATGAAACCCAACATAGAGCACAGCCACCCAGCGAACATTCCCTTCCTTCCCTTATCTTTAGGGCCCTCTGTTCTTGAGGCCTTAGAAAGAAGCCCTTTGCCCACGTTGAATGGGCTTGGCTTTGGGGTGATAGCCACAGCTGTGCTTCTGCCCCTTCCGGTTGCTGGCTGGTGTGTGTGAGCTTACTCTGGAGAAATGTTGGCAGCTTGGTGTAATTCTTCTTCTTGTCAACAGTCTCTTGGATGTTTTATGTGCCAATAGGACTTCACGGTCACTACTTTCTTCTTCATTCGTGAAACAGTTCATTGAACAAATGGAACACCAGTGTAACACCTGCCATTCTATCCCACTGTTGTGCTGTAGAATTCCGAGAGTGTGCTCGATGAAGGGGTGTCTGGGTAATGATTGCTTAGCTTCATTGTTTTATCAGTGCTTTGAGAAAATGCCGTCCCTGCGTATACTTCCTAACATGCTCAAATCACAACGTTCCCCTTACTTCTAGTCAATTCGTCTCAGTGGCCTTTTGAGTTAGGGATTAGTCAGGTTCCATTTCAAATTTCTTGCTTCCTGTTGTTCCCAAAGCTCCGTTCCCACTTTTCTCTCCCTTTTTCCTACTGAGAAGGATCATGACTAAAACCACTTCTGCTGAGAACTAATTATGAAGATGGCAGTGAAATCACTGTATCAATAGTCTCATGAATCCAGTCACTCGAGATGAAAGTCAGGGCTGTCGTGTGGTGGGAGCTGGGCCCCCAGAGCTCTGGGGGGACCACTGAGCCCATCTGGCACTGCATGCTGACACCCCATCCCTGGGAAACGAGATGGGAAGGAAGAGAAGGAGCTGAATTTTGGGAAGGGTTCTTTCTGGCTGTTGAAGAGAGGTGAGGCTGTGGCTACAGTGACAGCGTGGAAGAGTGGAATCCAGCTAACGTGTGGGCAAAGCTCAACTCTACGCTGGAAAGAAACAAAGGCAGGTAAGAGATTGTGGGATCTGCAGAACAAGTCTGCATGGTATTTACACACACAAACTCTAGTAAGAAGACTATGAAATGCACACAGACACGGCAGGTTCCGAATTCAGGACTCTGGTTTTCTCTAGGGAGGAAGGAAAGATGATCGAGTCCAGCCAGGGACTTGGGCTCTGGTCTTTCCATCCTTTGCCCCAGTATCCTGATGTCCACTTGTCTGTGTTCCACCTCCTACCTCATCCCCCCGGGCATAACTTATGGGGACACAGGGTGGGTGACATTAGATCTTGGGGACTCTCACCTTCAGTCTTCTCTTACACCATAATCCCTTCAGCGAACCCCATATATGTCACTGAGAGTTTTGAGGAACCATTTGGTTTAAATTCAAGGATCTGTGCCATGGGTTGCCTTGTTTGTTGGGTTTTGTGATTTGTTATGCTGGTCTCTGCTGTCTGTCTCCACTCTCTCTCTCTGTCTCTGACTCTTGCTGTTTCTCTCCTTCCATATTCACTGGGTCATTTCTTCTTCCTTTCTTTCTCCAAGCCCTTTACTGCTGTGTCTGCACCCCCCTCATTGTCTCCAGTCTTATCTTCACCTCTTTTCCTTGTCTCTTTCTCTCCTCTCTTATGCTTACCTGACTGTTATCTGATGCCTATGCGCTGCGGGACTAACACGAGGTCTCTCTCCACTGAAATGGTCACTTGTACTCAAATTACTACTTCTCCATTTTTTTGGAGGAACAAATTTTGGCTTGAGGAGAGTGCACTAGGAGAAAGCCGAGGGGGTCCACATTCACTTTCCTCGGCCTGCAGCCCAATACTCCCCAACCCTGCAGGACTCTGGAGCGAGAGAGACCCTCACTGACCATGCTGGGCTGTGGTTGATAGAGTCACTATC
>RJWM01046017.1:0-12519 GCA_004363535.1 Dasyprocta punctata
TCTTCCAGATACGAAAGTCTATCCTTAGTTTCCTTCAAGTGGTTCTGCCAACTTTTATTGGAGTCTTTGATGTCCTGGTAGTCTCTCTGAATCTGATTAATGCGTTCTAATTCTTTATTTGTTTCATTCTCAATTTCCTTTGATTTTTCATCCTCCACCTTTCCTGCTATGTTTCCTTTAGAGGCACTTAGCGATTCCCTGATTATGAGTTTCATTTCAATTCTCAGTTGGGTTAACAGTGCTGCTTTAATTTCTTTCATAGCTTTGTGGAGTTGTCTCCCCACTTCTGTTGTCAACTCCTCTGAGAGTTTAATTTTTGAACTCCCGACCATTTCAGCATTAGCATCCCCAGAATCGGTTCTGCTTGTATCGGAGTCTGGAGAGCACCCTCTGCCTTTCTGTCTTGGCATTTTCCTGGGCTTGCCCGTGAGGCCGTGTTGGTTCACTGCCTCTCCCAAGCCTGTTTCTGCTCCGTGGATGTCTGCTGTGGTGTGTGAGAGGATGGGACCACTGTCTGGTAAACCATACAGGGCCGTCCGCCAAACCTCCTCTATCACCCCCAGGGCACCTGCACCATTTCCGCCATGGCCTTCCAGGAACCGTGCCTAATTAGGTGCAGTTCCGGTCTCAAGATGGCTGCCCCTCGCTCTCCCTTGGGGGTGGGGGGCTGGGGGCCACCGGGTTCACTCACTTGCCTGCTCAAGACCACCTCGCTCCATGGTCGACTGTCATCTCTGCCATCCCGCCACACCGCAGCAATTCTACCGGCAACTCCAGTGCATATCAAGAGCACCTGGATCGTACCTTCTCAGCTTGGGTCACAGTGCTGATTGGATTCCGCTCCGGACAGAGGTGCTGCTGGTCTCCGCCTTTATTTCATTCTTTTAATCTTTCCATGGGCTACAGTTCTCATTTTAGATTCTTCTTGGGTCCAGAGGACCCATCTCCCTCTTTTTCCTTCTCTCTGTTATTATATTAGTTTATATTCCAGCATTTTGATGGTATATTCAGGGGGCCTCCCTGTCACGGTGTTATCTGGGTGGCCATCTTGGAGGAGCTCCTGTGGATATTTTTTCATTTTCTTCACATCATTTTCAGTACAAAGATATTTCCCATCAATGAAGTACAATTCATATATTTTAACTTTATAATTTGTACTATTTTTAACATTTTTAAGAAATTTTGCCTAAATTCATGAACATGCACTTGTATATCCCATTCTGAAAGAGTTATTCTTTTAGTTCTTATACTTAGATCTACTATTCATTTATTTAGTTTGATTTTCATATAATTTTGCAAATCATCTTCTAACACTGGGACTAATTACTTGACATAAACAGCTTAATTGAGGAAAGGTTTCATTTGTCTCTATGTTTTAAAGGTTTCAATAAGTGGTTGGTTTACTCCAAGGCAATAACATTATGAAGAAAGAGCAAGGCAAAAGAGAGTTACTGACAATTCACCTCACAAAGTCAGAAAGCAGAGTGAGAGAGAAAGATTGAGAGAGAGAGAGAAAAGAGAGAGACAGTGAGAGAGAGAGGAAGTGTACTGCCATGAGATACATATTCAAGGCATATTTACAGTTACTTATTTGGTTCCAATGTCCCATTCCTTTCATACCAGCCCATTCAGTTATTAATTTTGTGCATTCATGATCTAGTTGCTTCTCTTGACTGAACCTCTGAAAATTGCTCCATTAATGATCAAACCCTCCATAAGTGAGTCTTTGGGGGACTCTTCATTTTTAATCCATACCAGTAGTGTAATTTAGAACCCCCAAATTATTCTTTCATATGTAGGTATCCAGTTGGGCCAGTACCATTTGTTGAAATGACTGTTTTTCACTCATTGAATTTTATTGCAACCATCATCACAAATCATAAGTATAAGGCCTTAGATTTTGCACAGTTAATTCTATTCTAATGATCTATATGTCCATCCTTCTACACCGCCTCGATTTCTACAGGTTAAACTTTTAAAATCTGGAATTTTGAGCTCTCCAGTTTTGTCATTGTTTCTTAACATTGTTTTGGCTCTTCTGACTCTTTAGTATTTTTGTGAAATTTAAGATCAGCTTGTAACTTACTGTAAAATAAAGAGAAATGAGGAATTTGATTATGGCTGTATTGAATCTGGAGAAGTTGTGAAATGTTGACACCTTAATAATATTAAGCATTCCATCTACTTAGAACTTTTTAATTTGCTTCAAAATTGTGGTTTTCAGTATATAAGTTTTAGACTTCTTTCATCTTTCTTCCAAAGTATTTCATTCTTTCTAACCGAATTGTAAAAGACACTTTCTCTCAATTTTAATTTTACATTGTTCATTCTTGGTATGACAAAAACTCAGTCGTGTTGATCTAATATCTACACAAATTAATTAATTTTATTAGTTATAATAGTTGTTGTTCTTGTTCTGTTTTATATTTGTGAAACTGAAGATTACACCCTGGAGCACTCTACTTCTGAACTGCATCATAGCCTTGATGTTTATTTTTTCATTTTGACATAGAGTCTTGATATATTGCTCAGCTGAACTGGAATTTGCAATCCTTTTGCATGGGCCTTCCTAAATTCTGATATTACAGGTTTGTGCCACCATCCTTGGTGTGTTTCTGATAGAGTTTTTTAATGCGTTCCTTAGAACATTTCATACACTAGATAAAATAGATGTGTTGTTACTACCAGTTTCCACTAGGGTGGATTTTTTAGTTTTTTTCCTAATTGTTGTAACAGAATTTTCCATAAGACGTTGAACAGAAATGGCATGAGTGCTTGTCCTCATTTTTTTCCAGGAGTTTGGGAAGAATCATTCAATCATTCAAAATTATATACATGATACTACCTTTGACTTTTTATTGTGTATATTAAAGGTATGCAAAATGATATTTTGATAAGCATATACATAATGAATTGACTTTTACAGTCAAAACAATTGACATATTCATCATACCAAATCATTACCATTTCTATGTGTGGTAATTGTACCAAATTCTAATTTCTTAGAAAATGTCCGGTACTCATAATATTATTACTAACTATAGTCCTCTTGTTGTACATTAGCTCTCTAGACTTATTCATGCTATAAAACTTTGACTTTTGTGCATTTTAACTTATGTCTCCTTCTTCTCCTCATCTCCGTTAAGTACTTTATAATGTTTCTATGGATTTAACTTTTTTCTTTCTCTTTTTAGAGTGCACATATTAACAACATCAAACAGTATTTTTCATTCTGAGTGTGGATTATTTAATTTAGCATAATGTGTCTTTCGACTGACTCATCCATGTTGTCACAAATGGCAAAATTTTCTTTACTTTTGTCCCTCATCTAACCTGTTCACCAGACTGGAGATATTCCTTCCTGCTTCTGAATGTATGAGTGCTTCTGTCATAAAACAGTTATGAATTTTGTCAAAAGGTTTTTCTGTATCTATTTTGAAGGTATTTTGGTATTCTTTCTTTTATTAACATGTTAAATATACTAATTGAATTTCATATCTGGGAAATCTTCCACTTAGAACTGTTGCATAATTGCTTTTACATGTGGCTACATCCACTGTTTAGTATTTTATTGGGTATTTTTGTATTCGAGCTCATAAAGACTTCAGAATATACTTTTCTTTCCTTGTGAAGTCTTTGTCTGGTTTTGGCATAGAGATAATACTGACCAAATAGAATGAGTTGTCAAATTCTTTATTATTATTATTACTTTATTTAAGAGAAAAAAGGCACATATAAGAAAGACAAAAAGTAAAAGAGACAAACAAATGACAACAGCAAATTCACACCAGTAACATTATAGGTTAACAAAACAGGATGATAGGAACTTGACAATGGTTGCAATATTGCGTATCATTACCTTCAACATAGTTGTTTACATTAACAGATATAGGCATGTAAAATTGATCTAATCATATGATTATTAACCAAAGTATTAGTTATTAAGTTGTCAAATTGTTTATCTTTTCTTTTTGGGGTGATTTTATGAAGCACTGAACTGAATTCTGCTGTAAAAATTTGGTAGAATTTGCAAGTGAATTTATTTGGCCTGGGTTTTTAGTTGTGGCCTTTCTTTGCTTTCCTTTCTATTGACTACATTTTATTATTCTATTTATGGATTTACTTTTCTACTTCCTTGAATTTCTTATAATGTTTTTTAACATTGTATGAATATTTTAAATAATATTTGGAAGCTTTAGATATCAGATCTCCTTACCCTTTCCTGTGTTTGTAGGGTTTGCTGTACTGATCTTATTGCTGCTTATTTTTGTAGTTGTTTTCTGGAATAATTCTGTGCAGCCATGCTCCCTGTAGTGTGGAGTCATGGAAGTCTCTGTTAGATTCAAGATCAACTAATGACTAATCAGCTATTTACATAAGTGGCTTCAAACAATGTAACTCCTAGAGGGCTGTTAAGACACACCATCAATAGCCATGCAGTTTACAGGGCCCAGGTAAAGCATAATCAATAGCCTTTTGTGTAACTGACCTGGTTACTGTGCCCAAAGTTAGCTGTCAGGTCAGATAATTTCCACAGATTGTTTTAAACAATGCCTGGATTGTTTCCCAACCGCCTTTCCCACCTACCCAGGGAGCTCCAAATCAGGTCAAATAATGCAAATCTGTATGGATTATTTTTTTTTATTTTTGCCTACAGGTTATTTAATAAGATTTCCATACCTACGCAAATTTTTGAGTCTTTGTCCTCTTATTAATCTGCAGTTTCATATTATTGTGTTCAAAAAAGATACTTGATATGCTTTCAGTCTTCTTGAATACTTAAGACTTGGTTTGAGTCTTAGTTACTTTCCTTGTTGCTAAGACAAAATACCTAATACCCAAAGTGAAAGCAGGAAAGGTTATTTTGGCTCACAGTTTGGAGAAGTTTCAGTCTATAATCACCTGGTTCCAATGCAGGGTGACACAGCAGAGGGGCATCACAGAGAAGGAAGATGACAGCAAAAGCAGCAAGCAACAAGCAAAAAGCCATGACCCTCTACAAGCCCCATATAGCCTATCCTGGCTATGCACTCTTAGGGTGGGTAGCACTCACACCCAAGATGGGGCAGCCTTAATCCTAATATCGCACCATGAATCAATCCCAGCATCACATCATTGATCTCATATACCCTAGATCCAACCACCTCAAAAAAGCCCTTCTTAGGACCCCATGAAGTTTTGGTGGTGGTTGTGATGACATCTAGATACAATCTGTAACAGTTTGTGACCTAACATACTATCTTTCAGAGTGCTCTGTGTACATCTGAAAAGAATGATTTCTTTTTTTTTGTTTTGTTTTGTTTTTACTTAAAGCCTATTTTATGTGATACAAGTATACCCATCCCTGCTATCTTTTGGTTTTGATTTGTATGAATTACTTTTCTCCTCTCTCATATTTCAACCTATGTAATTCCTTAAAGGCAAGGTGAGTCATTGGACAACAGTATATCTTTGGTGTATTAGTCAGTGTTTACTATAGGAACAGATTTAATGCAAAATATACAAGTATATAAGATTGGCTTAATTGCTGTCCACAGAGTCAGATGTGGAAGAATGCAAAAGTCTGTCTGCATGCTGGAGATCCAAAGAATGTAGTCAAAGGCCTGCAGCTTCCTAGAGTGTCTGTGAGAGTCCTTATCAGGAGGCTGAAGGGTCTATGATAGAAAGTTGAAGAATCTGCACTGGAAGGCTGAATGTCTGCACTAGAAGTCAGGACATGATATCCAAGGTGAAGGTGAAAACAGGAGCATCTCCAAAGAAACAGAAGAGACACTTTCTTACTTGTTTTCTTTTTATACCATTCTGGCAACAATCCTCCCTAGGATGGGACCTCTACACCCTGAACTATTCTGGATTCAACTTAGTTGCGCATATTTTACTCAACTTAATACAACCAGTTAACTATCACAATTGGAGTATGCTTCTGTGTTATTTTAAATAATTAAACAAAACAAAACAATAAAACAATACGGTGCTATCTTAGATTTTAAAAGCAAGACAGTAGGAAATCCACAATTGTTACTATACTGCACATGGTCATCCTTCAGATAGTTGCTCAGACTGCTAGATACAGGCATGCAAAGTTAACCAAACAATGTAACCCCTGAATTGTTGCTTTACTTCTGTTCCTATCATTTCAGAAATTTCAGCTGTGTGGCTTCTAAACTCTTGTATGTCTGTGTGTCCTGGATTGTTCTGGGTGAGATGTAGAAATTCAAAATTAGTCAAAGGATATAGATACTCAATTGCTTCTTTGCATCCGTGGCTATCGTTTTAGAAGTTTCAGGTGTGTGACTTCCAGTGTCTTTTGTGTCTAATTCTCCTGGAGTTATTTTGGATGGGGCTCACTATGGGACATGACTTCTTCTCCTCAGTCTGAGGCAACGGGTACACTGAGGGGGGTAGTCTCTTCTCTGGGCCTGTTGTGGCTGCATTTCTCAGGGAATATGGCTTCTTCTCCAGGCCCAGTATCTGCCTCTTGGGGGTGTGGGGGGCTATGGCCTTCTCTCTGGGCCTGTGGCAGCTGGTCCTCCAGGCCTGCAGAAGCTGTCTCTCTAGGGTGACATGGCTTGCTCTCTGAGTCCAGTGACTGGTTCATGGGAGGGGAATGGCTCCTTTTCCTTGGACCTGAGTAACTGGACCTGGTTTCCTTATTTTTGCTGAATTCCTGGATTATCTCTCTCCATGGGCATCAAGTTTCACTTTAGATACTTCCTTGGTTCACAGAATCCACCTCTCTCCTTTTCTCTTCCTTATGCTGCTATCTTCCAGTGTGTGGACGCCAAATCTTAGAGAGGTGCTTTCTCTATTTCTCCCCAATCCACCAGCTTCCTAGAAGTCTCCTGGAGTGTGCTTCTTAATACAGATATTCCTAATTTAATGACCTACCTGTTCAATAACTACTTGAATTTATGACTTGCAGTTCAGACTTACAACTCATCTTTCTCTTTTTTGTACATTTCTGTATATCTTGTTTACAGAGCTACAATGTCTTTTTTTTTAACAGTGCTTCCTTTTTATCCACTACTATGATTTTTGTTGATTGTAAATTGCAGTACTTTAGTTTTATGTTCTGTCATGCATGATATTACTACATGTAAGAGTTAGCCAAATAAAACCAAAGTCATCAAGTTGGAGTTTCCTTTGACCATTTCTTTGTTCTGTATATTGTAATGTACATACTATATACAATTCTACAGTTGGCAAGCAATTTATTTATTGACTTAGTCACAGGAACATAACTGAGTCATTAAACCAAGTATGTTTATACATTCACTCACTCCCTTTTAACTGAAAAATTTGCACTTTTATAGTTGTGATTATCAATAGAAATATTATTACCATTTAATTAACCACCTGTTTTGCAAGTTTTCTTTGTTGTTGTTCATTTTTTCTGTCTTCCTCTGATTTAATGATTTTTTTAATATGACCTGCTTAAATTTCTATTTCTCTGTCTTCTGTGTATCTACTATAATATATATTGCATATAGTGTATAGTGTATAGTGTGCAATATAGAGTATGTAGTATGTAGTGTGCAGTGCATAGTATATATAGTGTACATACAATATATACTATGCACTTGTGTATTTTTAGTTGTTATAGTTCATACCTAAAACTCTTAGAGTTTTTAAAAACCTTTGTAAAAAGCCTTTGTAAAAATCTACTTTAAAATGATAACTTGTACTCTATGATTTTCCCAAATGTACATTTTCAGTGTCACATCTTATTTCATTTTTATTCTATATACAATAACAAACAACTGTTCTCAATATGAATTAAAAGTGATTTATAGTCTACCATTACAGCATTAGAGTATTCTGACTTTTATAATATGCTTACTATTAGCAGTGACCTTTTGATTCTAAGTTTAGTTACTCCCCTCAGTGGGACTTCAGATTCTATATATGAAGCATGATATGCTAAATATGATATAAACAACACAGAACCACACAAAAAGAAAGAAGATCTGAGAAAGGAAAGATGAAGCTTCAATAATTATAGAACTCATGATTTAGGAAATAATAATATAGTCTGCCTTTTGTATTACTTCTGTGGAATCAATTAGGAGCAATGCATTTTCCTTTTGCCAAATATTTACTTTTGATATTATGTGAAGAGGGGTTTTATAAGGTTAAGACAATATGATTTGAAAAATCATTTGTGATTGTCTAATGAAGTCATCTGCACTTGTATATTTTCACAGTATGCATTTTTTTCTTTATCTTCTTTGACATTTTAATGCCCACCCCCAATAAATCATTCCATTTAAGAGTCTTCATGCATTGACAAACATAAAACATACATTTGTGCCTGGCTGATGCTGGATATTTTTCCTTAAAATATATATAACTGACATCTGTACAAGACTATACATTTTATATTGTTAAAAATGAAAGGGCTAAAATTATCAATATATACATACATATGCATATATAATTTTATTAGCATGTAGTTGAGATAAAATTTCTTGTTTTTATAATGCATTTTCAGAAATGTTCATCATCTTGACTTTCACAGATTATCATATTGACCATGTATTTTGATAAAACAATTCTTATTGTATCTAATGATCAGGAAATAAGTATTTGAATGTGTTGCATGTATCTGAACCATATAGTGTGTAAAGACATCTCAATAACTTCTCTGCTTTCAATAATCAGCATGCTACTGGAATCTAGTAGATAATGCATAAACTTGAGAATCAGTTAATTGTTTGATTTGTGGGCTACCATTATGATTTCTATACAATTTTGTCTTGTGGCTATAAAACCGAGATGCAAAAATAATACTGTATTACCCAGTGTAAGTGGTTTAGTACAGGTCAAGATTAGTAAGGCTAAGAAATGTCTCTTGCATTAATTTATAGTTCAATTCTCTACAACCAACCTTGCTTAATTTTTACTTATCACTCAGTATGTATCAATGGATACATAGGGATTTTATTTATATCATCAGAGGGATAATTACAAACAGGCCTAAGTATGTGGAAATTTTTCATATAGTAAAATAAGAGCAGCAGTTAGAAGCAATTAAAAGTGAATGTTTGTAGCTTTACAGTACTCACTAGGAGGAATACTATGGTAAACATTATGGTTTGCATTATAGATGTGAGCCTTAAGGACAGTGATGTCCCTTCTCAAGTTTGAAGTACATAGTCATTATATTCACCAGGGGAATTTGATGTGCACATAACATTCCCTTTATTCTCCTCTTCTTTTGCCCTACTCTGTCTTGAGATAGCTAGATATACAGAAATATGTCTGACTGTCATTTTTTTTGAGTGAAAATATGTTGCTTAAAACAAAAAATATATGTAATGGTGTGTTTTTGAATTGTGTGCTCATAAGAATGAACTGAAGCTACAGGCTAAGGCAGACAAAAGAAACTAGCAAATCATTGTTTCTTTGATAATATCTATGTACAGTGATGTGTCAGGTTCACAGCTGATACAATATGATCATAGTTGTTGATAATTAACACTGCATGATCAAATAATTGCAAATTCACCATTTCCAACATTTTTCCTAAAATTTTGTTAAATTAATAGAATTGTTCTATAATTTTATTTATATATGAGTGATTAAAAAGTTATCTTTGTTAATAAATAAACTTTGTACATTACCTTGTTCAGAATTGCTTTATAAATTTGAAGTTTTTTGAAAATTAAATCAATATAGTTGTGTTATTTCAGGAAGTTTAATTCACATTTCTGAGGTGAATTTTCTCACTTTCAATATGGGAATAATAAGCATATGCAAACTAACACATATAAGATGATTCCAACAACTGGAAGGTAAGTATTATAACTACAGAATATTATTCTATTGCTTTTTCTATTTTGTTTCCATACTAAGAAAAATAAAAGTATCACATGGGAAATCTTTTTTTTTTTTTGGTTTGATGACTTTAATTATTGATTTAGCTACATTTTCAATATATTTACAATTCTGAAAGAAATAAAAAACATTATTTATGATTTAAAGGGTTGAGAAATATTTTTAAATTCCAAAGGCATATACGTAAGTATATAAAACCAATAGTTATAAATATTTGAACAGAATATTTAAACAGTAATGATTCATTAAAATTTATTTGATAAGTGTGTATTTTACAAAAACATCTGAAGCAGAAGTCTGATGCAAAGAATTAAACAGATTAGTCATTATTCTTGCCCTAATACAGATTTAATTTACAGATGTTTCATAATCACAGATAATAAATTAAATACTAAAGTTTAATCTTTGAGACTGAGTCAATCAATGGGAATAGCACTCGTTTTCTTTTTTTCTTTTCTCTTTTTTTGTTTTTAAAAAATGTTTTAAAGTTAGTGAACTCCACATAGGAGTGATTTCCATTATTTTTCTACATGTTTTATAACACCATTATCCACTGTTCATTTTTCATCTTCCGTTTTCCCATTTATGTTTGAGAAAAAAATAATTAATTCAAAAATAATAATTCAACTGTTTTCCAACAAAATAAGTGAAATTTTGGAGGGGAGATGTCAGTGTTATGCAATATGTTTTATGGAATTACTTAAGAAAAAATTCAGTACGAGTTCATTGAAATGCAATATGTCCAACAGGAAGCATGTCTTTACAAAATATTATATATATGTATATATTTATTTATTTATTTAACTAGTTTAAAGTATAGAAAAGAGGACTGAATAAACTGTCTTCAAAGATCAATAATTAGATATAGAAATTAGAGATATAATACATATTTTCATATTTACTAGATCATAAATGCTGAATTTACCCTTATTTTAATAAACCTACTGCTCTTCCAGGAGACACAACACATATATTAAGCCACACTATTTGAATTTCCAATCATAGAATGTGACAAAACTTTCATTGGTTCACTACCGCTGTATTTCAAACTACCTGAAAAATCAACATAGCACCAATTTGAAATGTTCCTGAAATTTCTGGTCATTAATAGCTTCCTTTTGAATTCATGCAGTAGTTCCTCAATCTCTGCATAGCACTTTTCACCTCCAATTTCACAAGGTATAAATCCATGGATTTAGGAGAGGTGTAATAATAGAGTAAAATACAGCAAGAAATTTGTCCAGCCAGGTGATGTTTAGTGGCCACACATAGATAAATATACCAGGTGCAAAGAAAAGCACCACTACTGTGATGTGAGCAGTGCAGGTGGACAGTGCTTTGGAAGCACCTGTTTTAGAGCTTTGACGTACAGTGAGAAGAATGTGTATGTAGGAGATCAGCACAAGAATAAAGCAGGTTACATCCACAATTCCACTGTCAGCATTCATCAGTATCCCTAAGTCAGAAGAATCCATGCACGCTAATTTAATTACAAGTGGTGTATCACAGAAAAAGCTGTCTATTTCTCTGGGACCACAGAATGGCAGCTGCACAATCACAACCGTTTGACTCATGCCATGCACAAAGTCAACTGTCCAGGATGTCAGCACTAGTCCAGTGCACCTTTAGGTTCATAAATGCGTAGTAGTGGAGTGGTTTGCAAATGGCCACGTAGTGGTCATAAGCCATTACCACCAGCAACACCATCTCACTTGCTGCAAAGAAATGGACAAAGAGGATCTGACACATGCATCCTCCAAAGGAAATGATCTTGTTCTCCTTGAAAAAGTCTGAGATCATCTTAGAAGTTGTCACTGAGGAAATCCACATATCAACAAAGGACAAGTTGGCCAAAAAGAAGTATATGGGAGAATGAAGTTGGGGGTTAGTGATGATTAAGATCAAGATGACAAGCCGGGCGTGGTGAAGCACGCCTTTAATCCCAGCACTCGGGAGGCTGAGGTAGGTGGAGCGTTGTGAGTTCGAGGCTGGCTTGGGCTACAACGCGAGCGCAAGGCCGGCCTGAGCTACATAGTGCGACCCTGCCTCAAAAAGCCAGGGCTGGGGTTGGGCCGAGCTTGCGGACAGAACCAGGGTCGGGTCCGCGTCCCGCGCGGTGCCCAGCACAGCTCCCTGGGACCGGGAGGCCTTGGCCCCCACCCAGTAAAGGAGGAGACTCCAACTGCACGCCCCGGGAGGCCGCCCTTCCTTGCTGCGCACGGGACTCAGCCTAACGGGTCCGCGATCCTGCACGCCGCGAACCTCGGGGAAACGCCGGCCAGCCGCGCAGGACACAGAGGTACGCAGCCCAGCCCAAATCAGCCCAGGAACCCAGAGCTGCTCACCAGGGAATTGAGCATCATAGCTGCAGGGACCTGGAGAGCTTGGGCCCCCCCCACCAGAGTGCAGAGCGCACGGCAGCTCCATTCTTCAGCCGCGCGGCTCGGCTCGAGCATGTGACATCCCACAGCTCCTGTGCAGACCGCGCCGCCCAGCAGCGTTGCTCCCGGCACTGTAGGCCTGGGACCTGCCTGGGCCTGCCCCGCAGGCATAGCTGTTGGGCCGAGCTTGCGGACAGAACCAGGGTCGGGTCCGCATCCCGTGCGGTGCCCAGTACAGCTCCCTGGGACCGGGAGGCCTTGGCCCCCACCCAGTAAAGGAGGAAGTTCCACCTGCACGCCC
>RJWM01046018.1:0-12519 GCA_004363535.1 Dasyprocta punctata
GCCATGGAGTTACAGGATTTAATGTTTGACCTGTGGGGATTTTGTCTGCTTTGGTGTGATTTTTTCAGTCCTGCTATTTTTCCCTTTTAGAATAAGACTGTTTATCCCAAGCAATTGTGTATCAGGAATGTTTAACTTTATTTTTTATTATTACTTCAGCTCTCAGATAAGAGTTTACCTTGAGTTTCAGAGGAGATTTGTACTTTTCAGTAATACTGTAACTGCTAAGACTTTCTTAGTTAGACTAGATGTACTTCCAAATTTTAGCAGACATGAGTCTTTGAGGGGCAGGAATAGAATGTTATGGTCATATTTAAATGTCCCTCAAACACTCAGGAGTCAAAAGTGATTTGGATCATGCAGGACCTATAGCTGACTTGCTGTTAGGAAGTGGGGCTTTATTGAAAGCAGGTCACTTGGGCTGTGACTTGGAAGAGCATATCTTCCCTCTGTTTTTATTTTTCTTTGTCCTCTTTCCAGTCACCCTGATCTGAACTGCCTTTTTAAGGCAGATCCTTATCCCTTGCTCTTCCTGCCTTGGAGCCAGTTGACTCTAGACTGAATTATCTAAAGAGTGAAAGCCAAAAGCTTTTCAGTAATACTGTAACTGCTAAGACTTTCTTAGTTAGACCAAATGCACTTGCAAATTTTTGTGGTCATGAGTCTTTGAGCATCAAGTACTTTGTCTCAGGGATGAAAAATTAACTAGGACAAGTATCTTATTGTTTGAGCATCATGTGGGTGATGACCCAAATTTGCAGGCATCGTTGGGGAGCCTGTAGAAACTGTGTAAACATATACATTGTGAATCAGGCTTGGAGGAAAACTCTCCATATGGACTTTCTAATTCTGAAGGCCAACGTTGGGTAAATGGGGCCGCTCAACTGCCTCTAGATACTTGAATGGGCCAAGTCATTCTCTCTCTCTCTTTTTTTTTTTTTCTTTCTTTCTTTCTTTCTTTCCAAATATTACTCACATGAGGAAGTAGCTTCATTTAGCTTCTTACCAAGCCCCCAGGGATTAGAATTTCTTAGAATAGGCTTTGTGGCTGTTTCCTGGGACTGAATGTTGGTGAAAAAGACTGCCCAGAACATTGATGGGTCACACAGTTTTAAGCGGACAATCTAACTTTGTTCCAGAGCTACAAGAGGATTAGTTGAATGACTGGCTTTTTTTTTAAAGTCTGGATTGTTGATCCTGGGAGCAGTAGCCAGTAGTCTTTCCAAGACTTTGGTTGGATGGGGTTTCAAGATGGCATTCCATGAAAACCCTGCATAGTAGAGGGAACAACATAGGCTATGCCTTTTTTGGGAAAATGCTGCTGTTTGTGTTTCCTGAGAGCACCCAAATTATACTCAGGGGTCATGATGGATGCACACTTCACAAAATGAAAATATTTTGGGTATCTAATGTGTCAGTGTGGACTTCTGAACAGTCTTCTTTCCCCACTGAACAAAGTCTTTCTCAGTTCAGTTCATCTTTAGTGGAGACACAAAAAAGCATAAGACCCATATGTCCCTCTGTGTAGTGCAAAATCTCCCAAAGCCCAGTGTATTCAGGGACATTGCCTCAAACACTATGGTGGAACAGCAATTCCATTTTCATTTATTAATCTTTTTCTGTGGAAGTCAGCATGTGAGTACTGATGTCACATCAAATATTTTCTTAGTCTCTGTTTATGTCTGAGATATAGTTAAAATTTCCTGAGATTTTTCTACTCACAATTTATATACTTGTAATCTTTATTTGCAATAAGGTTGGTGGATATTTGCAAGGACATGTAAGATACTACACTGTAAAATATGACCAATTTGAGTATAATTAAGTTTTTCTAAGAACAAATTGGCTGGTAAAATATATAATGCCAGGGAAAACCAGAAAGGAAGCTAAACTCCCACTGAGAGCCAGCTAGAGCATGGATTGGGGAGAATCAGGAAAGAAGCGAGGCCCTCACCTGTGAGCCAGCCAGAGCAAAGAATGGGGAGAGCCAGGAAGGAAGCTAAGCCTTTGCCTGTGAGCCAGCCCAGGCACATACTAGGGAGAGAAGAACAGACCCATTCCCCACAAGCAGCCAGCTGATTCAGAGGAACTATATGGTTTGATTGACTTTGCAAGCCTAAAGCTGGTAGTTTGAGCAACTATTTTGAGGACAAAAATATGCAATATAGCAACTATTGTAGTTTTCCTGATGTCTTGGTACTGTTTCATTTCATTTTATTGTTCTGTTTTATTCCCTTTAAAATTAAATTAAAAATGAAAAACAAAAGAAATATAGTTCCAAATATTCATTATAGGTAAAGAGAATTACAGAGGAAAATTTTTTTCTCTTGTTTTCTTTCTTTCTTTCTTTGTGTGTGTGTGTGTGTCTGTGTGTGTGTCTGTGTCTGTGTGTGTGTGTGTTTTGGGGATCAAACCCAGGTCTTTGCACATGGAATGCAAGAGCTCTACCACTGAGCCACATCCTCAGATCCTACATATGAAAATTAAAAGAATAAACAGTGAAGTTAATCTCTTTTTTAATCTTGCTTAATCTTATTATTTGTCAATAGTAAAGCAGCTTTGGAAGGCTATGAATAATTTTGATCTTACTCTTATCAAAGTTGTATTACTACTCTTTGCTGAACATAAATAAAGTTCCCTAGCACTCTGCTGGCAAGAGTAAAATTTTCTAACGATATAAACTTCTATGGAAATTCCAGTTAGGAGACAGAGACCTAGAAGACAGAAACACAGAGTGAGAAAGAGAGAGAGCCTGAATGCAGAAGACTCTATGAATAACAAAAGTAATTGCATACCAACAGATGAAAACAAACTTTTTGTAAAAGTACTCTGAAGGGTATAGTTTTGGCAGCACCGGGGAGTGAACTAACAATCTCACGCCTGCCAGGGAAAGCACTTACACCACTGAGCCAAACTCCCAGCCCTGGTAGTTGGAGGCAGAGTCGCACTATGTAGCTCAGACCGGTCTTGCGCCTGCGTTGTAGCCCAAGCCGGCCTTGAACTCACAACGCTCCTCCTACCGCAGCCTCCCAGAGTGCTGGGATTAAAGGCGTGCGCCACCACGCCCAGCTTGAACGGTATAGTTTTTGAATGCATGTTTTACTAAATTTATATGCAGAGTCAGACACTTTTTTGGCTTTGTCTATTATATGCTCACATATCTATGATCAAAGACCTCCAGGTATTCATATTGACTTTCACACATCTCTGTACTAAAAGACTTCCAGACATTTATAGTGGTTTTGAGATTGAAGCATTGTAAATCTGCTTCTCTACTGAGAAATCCATAGGAATTTGGAACATAAGAATACTCTTGACAGAAATCCATCCTGAGAATTGAGTTAAATAAAATTACTTTTATCTAAACTCACCCTCCTGATAGCTTAAAATTAAAACTAAGAATTATACATGACCTTACCTGAATATTAAATGATATAAATGTAGAGTACTATACATTACCTACCATGCTTTTGAATCTTTATACTCTTTGAAATAAAACAAACAGTTTTTCACTAAGTAATCATTTTCTCCCAAAGAATTTAGAAGGTACTAACTGTTTTATCTGAGGGGCATTTCTTTTAAAAAACATATTTGATGAACTTTATGAATAATGTGAATTTTTTCATTTTGAATATATTTTCTAGTTAAAAGTCTTTATTTTCCTTTTCATTTGTAGCTTTTTATCTTCCATCACTAATTATCAATCTAGAAAATGATCTGTTTCTTTGTTTGTATTTGCCTCTTAAATTTATTTTTTAAAAATAAAAACAATCGAATATAAGTGAAAGCCCCATTTTCAGTTTACAGCTGGGATTTTGTGCAGGATGTATTACTAAATGCATCTGTGCAGAAAGACTACCATATGGGTGGGAGTGGAATCATTTAATTTGCTTGTATCCATGAAGTAAAAAGTTGCCTCTATTTTAAATCTTGCCGAAGTTAAGTAACAGCAAAACCTAGGAACTAAACCCTCAAAAAGTTTCAGAATCAGTCTAGCCCTGGTTCTAGTAAACTGCATCATCTTTTGATATCATTCATGTATTGCATTTTTAGCTTTGAAAAGTTGCATTGTGTCTTTTACTTTGAAAATCCTTTTTAAGTATATTCATGTTCTATGATTATTCATGTAGGAATTTTATTTAAAATTTTATCTTTGAACACATATCTCTTTATTTCTTTGTCAAAATCTTCAGTATGCCATTTCAAGGAAATTAAAAGTGAATATATTATTAAAATAACTGTTCCTGGAAAAATATGCATTAGATAAGTAAGGCCATGATTTTAATCTAATGATAGCTAGTGTTGCTTAACTGGTATTAAGTCTGTAGAGATTAAAATACATTGAAGTAGCTGATGCATCAAATGCCATAAACTTCCTTTAACCCCTAGAAAACATGAGATTGATATTCATCTTTCAAACATAAAGACCAGAAAGAATGCAGCAGGCAATGAACATATCAGGTATAGAAACATGAAACTAAAAAGAAATTTGCATTTTTAAATTTTGGTAATAAAGTCATTAAAAATTATCCACTTTAAGCAAAATACATTGGAAAACCTTTGAGCAAATATGCCTTCAGTCTTCTCATCAGTATATATAAGAATAATGTCTTCCACATGAAATCACTGTGAATATTAACTTGTAGATATATGTTCTACGTCTTGTAGAAGGAACTTTTAGAAAAGTGCATTCATTATTCCTTTAAAAAATTTTTTATTGCCATAGAAAAATGTGTAGTCTCAATTCTTATATAACCATAACAAATATGAACTCATAATGTATTATCCCTAAAAATAAGACAGTGGAGACTACCATCTAGTAAAAAAGAGGAAATTCTTGTCTACAGAATTTATCAATAAATTCCCAATGTATATGTTGCAAATGTTAATATCTATGTACTATGATAGCCCTTTCAGTCCAGTTACAGTAAAGCAAAACTTGGGATTCATCAATATATTTCATGACTATATGATAATGTTCATTATAATTAATGATTTAATTTAAATTGATAGTTCAATTAACTACTTAAAATGGTTGTGAAATGAGTCATTTATCCTATTAAATTAAAATAAAATTTATTTGAAAAAGAGAATAGTAAAATACTGCTATATGTTTGATATAGATGAATCAACTAATAAAAGTAACAGAAATAAAGTTGATCTCAGTTTGTCTGAATTTATCTGAATAACTAAATTTTAAATAAATCCATGTGGTACTGTTATTTAATATGTTTGATTTTAATTTCTATTGAAACTTTCAGTAAATACACTACTTGTGTGATCTTTCAAAGATATATATTATGTTCTTGAGGCTGTTTAATTTTAGACAATTAATAAAAATAGCGATATAAGTAGAAAGATAGTTAAAGACAGAAAAATGTATGTATCTTTTCATTATTCTCCATGTTAACTGATGTATTGACTGTTAACCTAATTATTCAATACGATTTTGTAAAACAATAACAGGATTTTTTCATATATTCTCCAATTTACTTGTATAATTATAATGTTTTTGTTTGAAAGAGTCACAAGACATTTTTAATTGTGTAAGAAAATGTTATGTGTTTCAAAGATTTTACTTGCTTTCAGATTTCATGTAGAAAACTCTGCTGGTTAGTCACCATTATCTTATTTCACAGAATATTTCATTCACAATTATGCTATATACTCCGGATATTTTTGGTTAAGTTATATATATATATATATATATATGTTTAACATGAAGTTGTATTGTGCCACTGCACTTCATTATAATCAGGCTAACAAATATTGTGTATTATGGAAGAATTCAGCAGGGAAAACTAAAATAAATCTAGATTTTAAAAATTTTGTTACAGTTATTAGATTGCATTTCCCTATCTTGGTATATAGATTATATGTAATAAAACATTTTGTCTACTTCCCAAAAGGTAAATAAAATTGGTAGTAAGCTTACATATTATAATACAGTAATAAAACATGTTATTAAATTATAAGTACACTATGAACATCCTTGAATTTATTATCTCACTTAATTCTCACAAATGCCTATGAACTCAGTCTCATTTTCATAATTTTAGAGATGAAGAAAGGAAATTTCTGTATCATTATTGAAGGAAGATAAAAAGGCCACACAGCAAAGGTATAAGAAATGTTTGAACACACAAGTACGGCCGAGGTTTGTAGTGGCAGGCTTGCTACTCGTTTTGATAGAAGATAATTAAAAATGAGCAGTCACTATAGAATACAGCACTGAGACACATGATTTTCTTTTTACTTTATAAATTGTGATGAGAAAATCTATGTTTGATTGGTATGGGAGAATTCCATACCCGTGCTCTTATGATGTGACAAACATCAGAATATTAATTGACAAAGATTCTGAGAGGGAGAATAAAATCTACTTAGGAGTAATGATGTTGAATTTGCAAGCCTATTAGAAAATAGTTTTGTTAACTATAGCAATGTCTTGTCATTTGAAAAAAATGCTTACCGTTATGAATCAATCTCTCCATCTCTCTCTATCTCTATCTCTATCTCTATCTTTATCTCTCTCTTTTTTTTTTTTTGGTAGGAAAGGAATAATTGCTTTGATGGAAAACACTACATTAGGGATTTGTGTATTTTACCTTACCTGTTCCCTTAAGAAATTATGATTATTAAACACATTGCAAACACAAAGACCTTGTTGTTTGGAAAATTTTCATGAGATTGCACAATCCAGAAAGACTCTCAGCTTTAAACTATAATTATTTTATGGTTGGAGTAAGAAAGTTAATAGTCTTCTCTTCTCTAGCTCTCCATCTAAGGAAATTAAAAAAAAACCCTAAGGAACACAGTTCAGAACAATTAGAAAGCCCCTATTAATCATGATATTTATGCAGTGCTCCATGTCGTATCTATAATATGTGTCAAAAACTGAAAAGCTCCTGGTGATACAGAGTCCAAGTAATTATGGCTGCAGAGATAAAAATTTTAAAGACAGAAGAAAATATGCAAAAAATGACATACCAACTGTCTTTGGAGGGAGACACATACATACATGCACACAGGAAGGGCAAAGGAAAAAATTACTTTTATTCATGCATCTTGATAATGCCACTATAGCATATGTTTCCTGTAATGTACAAATCAAAGAAAAAATTACCACTAAATTTTTGAAAGTTTTGAATGAAGAAAATTATTTCTGTGCCTTTCTAAATAAACTCCATCCTCTTCCAGTGTCTAAAGATTGACTGGAAGAAAGTAGTTGATTTATACACTAAATTCTTAATAAATGTTTCAGCATCATTATCTGTGAAGTTGAGTAATTTTGGACAGAGTTTTATTTTCTGTGATGACAATAGTATCATTAATGCTCATTAGTGTTTAATAAGTTTTAAAGGTGTTGAATAAGTCACACTTTGTATATTTTCCATCTCAATCACTTACTTAATAGTTGTTAATTTTTCTGTTGCTGGGACACTCCAGAACATTTAACAAAAGACAGCAGAATATGGAAGATGCAACTACACCTGCTTCATAGGAATAAAGGGGGGAAATGAGAGGAAAAACTTGCACTGACAAAGTAATGAATTGTTTTACCAAGGAAGAAACTGAGACTCTTTGGTTATAAATGACTTGCATAGGCTACACAATTGAAGAAAAGATAAATTCTAATTTGACTTCTAGTCTTCTCTTTCTAGTTGCCATGGCTTGTTTATTGAAGAATAATAATATTCTCTCAGATCTTCATAAGTAGTTGGAGCTTGGTTCATTTTTCTAAAATTGATCTTCATCTGTCATTTTCTGAAAACTGCTGATATTTTGTGAAAAGAATATTATGTTTTCTTTTGGGGAAAACATTCTTCAATATAACAGCCTCTTATTCTGTAAGTTCAATCATCCATGAGTACATTCTGTAGTACACAATATTTATTAAGAGCCAACACTAATGAAAAAAAGGAGAAAGATTCAGAATTTGTCAAGGGAAGAAATAATATTGTATTTACAGAACAGACAAACCCTTGACTACACTTCTGGTAGATTTGGGATGAAGATTGTTTAAGATGATTCTACATTTTGGCCACTGAGAAAAATTTTGTAATGTATTTGGGTACACAAATACCTACTTTATTGCTTTTGCATATGTACTTAGAAGTGGAATACCTTGATTATATAATAATTTAAGGCATGTATTGCTCAAGGCATGATTAAAATGTTAATTTACAAGTTAAAAAGTGCATAGAGATATGGATTATAACATTTACTGTGGTAGGTATAATCAGGGTAACTATACTTTTAGCTCCAATTGGTGGACACAGTCAAGAAGACTATTCTTCAAAAAGAAGTGAGCAAAGCTGTCATATTTATGGTTCATGGGAATCCCTCAACATGAAACCTAGAGGCCATGAAAACAGATGTTTCCTAATATTCTGAACATTTTCCTCTTTTACTGCATTGGCCTTAATCACAGGACTATGATCAATCAAGATATGGTACTTTCCCTGTTAGGAGACCAGTGCAGTGTCAGGGAACTTGACTTCCACTTCCTACTTTGGTAAAAGTAGTCACTGCTTTAGTGCATCGCAGTTAATTCAGCCAGTGTAGCATTTTCTGTCAGGCTGTCCAAATAAACAAATGAGCAAACAAAAACCCCACAGAACTTTTGTCCTGGCTCCTTCACTATTTCAGAAGATCAATTTCACCCAAAACTTTTAAGTGCTGAAACGTTAATACAATGTAGAAGATCATTTCACAATCAATCTTTATACACCACATTAAAAAAAAAATCCCAGCAAGCCTCGCTGCTATAGTGGTTTCCCCAGACAAATTGAGACTCAACAAACTCACCACCTCCTTGTCCAGTCTCAATCCTCATTTCTATTCTAAAAACAAGAGCAGCAGTTCAGTGTTCATGGAGAAGTGATAATTTAGCTTCCCCAGTAAATCCTCTTATCTCAGGCATTTTTAAAAGGAATGTTTGAAGGAACCGCGCATCAAGTAGTGGATTACAGCAATCATCATGTACAGGGGGGTGACTTGCAGACAGAAAAATGAAGCACAGTCCCAGTCGTCCTCCCTAACACCATACCCTCAACAACCTGAAGATCTCCCACAAGGCCCCACACCCACAGGTTCTGTCACCACCCACTAGTGCCACAATGCAGGGCAAGCCTTCAACACAGAGGCTTTTGGAAGACATTCACGTTCCAAACTGTAGCACAGCTTCCGCATTTCCTTTACTGAGGTTTCTGGAGGTTTAGCCCTGGCAGGATTTTAAAGGGTGCATGGGTACCTTTGTGTGTGTCTTTTCCTAAAGTCTGGTTATTGGTATTTGGAGAGGCAAAGTACATGTACTCCTATGGAAGTGATATCTATGTGAACTCAGGGATTGAGTTGAGTCCCATGATTGCATCTTCCTAAATCATTTTTCAGTGTTTCATATGTCCAAATCCTGACTTCCAAAATGATTGTATTAGAAGGTGAGCCATTTGGAAAGTGAGTAGCTCATGAGAGTTGAGCTCTTATGAAAGCATTTAGACCCTTACAGAAAATAACAAGAAAGCACTGTCTGAATTGACTAAGAGGAAGATGCTCATCTTTTTATTTTTTTCTTCTTTTTCTCTTCTAATCATTTTAAGAGTTTGCTCAAGATATTAAATATTGTAGTGCTTTTTGTTTCTTTAAGGAAATCTACTACCATTTGTTGAGCATGAATGTATTTTCCCCTTCAATTTTTATCTGTTTCCTGGTTAAGACTTTTTTTTCTTAACACATTCTAAAAATTGTTGTCTGGTGATGTTATATTGAAGAAATATAGGCTGTCTTTCACTTCCTCGTTTCTCTGACTTTTCTATGCCTACTTCGGATACAACAGAAATAACATTGTGAGAATTATAAAACATTGAAGTAAATATATATATATATATATTAGTGTCTGAAATATGGAAGCTGTGATGTGTGTTGTGAGAATTATAAAACATTGAAGTAAATATATATATATATATATATATATATATATTAGTGTCTGAAATATGGAAGCTGTGATGTGTGTTCCACATTATTTTTTAGCCTATTGTTCTCTCTATCTGGAACACACATCATTTATCATTACATCTTACAACTTCTGCTTGGTTATTTCTAAACTTTTTTGTTTGTTTGTTTGTCTCTTTTTGTTCATGTGTTCATCCAAAATCTTACCTGTCAAACTCACATGCAAAAAACAAAACTTCATTTGTTTATGTCTGGATGTTTATCATTATTTATTGCATTGATATTTATTTTAGTGGCAATATGAACATGTGCAAACAGATTGCTAATGATGATGCAGTTAATGTCAATCACCCCAGTCCATTTGCATGTTCTTAATAACAAAATTCATCACCTCATCAAACTTATGCTTGAAATTTAATTTTATCTTATGAATAAAACTTTTATGTTACTTCCTTTCTCATTCAGTACTTGCATTAATCTTTACTTAGGTGGTTCCTTCTTTTCCATTGCTGTATAATGTTTAATTGTGTGACTTCCCTTTAATTTGTTTTTTCACTGTATTAGAATAGTTTCTGGGATACTTCAAATGTATTAAGTACATCTTTAAAAAAATCATATATCTTATCCTTTACATGACTTCATGTACTCATGTATTTCAGAGTCCCATGGAGTGTATATAAAAATTACTATATCATAAGATACATATTTTCCATTTCACTGAATATCTATTCAAACTAATGGCACAAGTTCAAGCTTTTGAATGATTTTATTTGTTTATAGATCTCATAGTAAGATGAAAGAGTTCTCTTTTACATACTACTATTCCATTTGTGTGTTGTGATAAACCATATGACTAGATATAAAATATTAATTTGTGTTAATATTATTTTCTCCTTCCGCCCTAATACTATTAACATGGTTTTCATTCAGTAACCTCATTTTTCTCACTTTCTTGAGGAAAATTGATTTCCAAATTACCAGCAACGTCTTAACATTTTAACGTTTTGATTTGCAATAATTTCAAAAATTTTATTATCTTATTCTAAATGGCCCTCATTAGTTTTACATTTTATCCTGTTGTTTTTTTTTTTAAACACTAAATTTCCCATCTGTGAGTGAAGAAATAATTTGAACATTTGCTAACTGAAGTTATACTCAGGATTTATGTAATTAGTTAACTAGATATGATAAGGTAGTGAGCAGTTTTTTTACTATTAAAATGTCAGATTGAATTCAAGAATTTGACTTGTGCAATCTTTAAGAAATCAAAAAATAACAAATGCTGGCATGTTTCTGGTGAAAAAAGAATCCTACTACATTGTTGGTAGGAATGTAAATTAGTGCAACCATTATGGAAATCAGTATGGAGATTTCTCAAAGAACTAAAATTAGAAATTCTGGATTCTTTCCAATAAGCACTATTTTATTAATTTTTGCTTGTTAGAATTTTTTTATTTTTTATTTTTATTTATTTATTTATTTATTTATTTTTTTGCAGCACCTGGGACCAAACTCACAACCTCACATTTGACAAACAGGTGCTTAAGCAACTGAGCCAAACTCCCAGCCCTAGGTTTTTGAGGCAGGGTCGCACTATGTAGTTCAGGCCGGCCTTGCACTCGTGTTGTAGCCGGAGCTGACCTCGAATTCAAAACACTCCACCTATCTCAGCCTTCGGAGTGCTGGGATTAAAGGCATGTGCCACCACGCCTGGCTTGTTTGTTAGAATTTAAAATTATCAAATTAATTTTGAAGTAAATAAAATTAAATGCTATTTTTCTAATTTAAGTTATTCAAATATAAAGTTTAACTAGGAAGTGTTTGACACATTAAATTCCAATTTTGTTGTGGGTTGTGCTTTCTTTTTTAAAGGATTCTGCAAGATAGAAAAGTAAAAATGGATTGTTGGACTAATAGCTCTTGTGCTGTATTATAGGAGAAGAAGAAATGAAGAACTAGAGTATAAATAAAATATCTTTGATTTTAAAAGTTTATATATACACTTTAAAATGTGTATATATATATGTCTGGGGGTGTGTGTATGAAAGCTTCACCATAAAAATTGGTATTTTTCCCTTTTCTTTTGAAGTAAACAGGGTGAGCCCTTTAATCTTCATGCATATAAGGAAAAATTCTAATGAATAATTTCCTTGTCTAATTTTGAAAATGTCACCAGTGATATATGAAATAAATACTAAATGAATCAATTACTTCATTCAATTTTTGGCAGTAGTTCTTGTCTCTAGCCATGCATTAGAATCACCAGGGGAGTTTTAAAAATATATACTGATGTGTGGATATCAGTATACTTTTAAATCTCTCTAGGTTATTGAACTAGGCAGGCAGATTTGAAAAACACTGCTTCCGGAAAGCCCTGGAAGAAATACAACATTAAATTTGAAAGTGTGATATTGAAACAAATATACTTTCAACAACCCTTTTGAGAGTTTATATTTATGTATGTTTTTACAATATCAAAGCATATGTAGTAGGTAGAATTTAGACTGGGTTTCAGTGATACAGACAAAAAAATGGACATAGGGAGATAAACCTACAGACTGTAGT
>RJWM01046019.1:0-12518 GCA_004363535.1 Dasyprocta punctata
TAAATCTGTATAATAATTTTGGGAGAATGGCCATTTTCAAGATGTTTGTTCTTCCTATCCATGAAGAAAATATCTTTCCATTTTCTGAAATCTTCAATTTCCTTTTTCAGAGTAATGTAATTTTCACTGTGTAGGTCTTTTACTTCCTTTGTTAGATTGATTCCTAAGTATTTCCGTTTTTTGGATGCTAGAGTGAAGGATGTGGTTTCCCTTATTTCTCTGTCAGTGACTTTGTTGTTTGCATAACAGGAATGCTATTGATTTTTGAGTGTTGACCTTGTATCCAGCAGCATTACTGAATGTGGTTATTACATCTAGAAGTCTTTCAATGGATTTTTGGGGGTCTTCTATGTAGAGGATCATATCATCTGCAAATAAGAATAATTTAACTGCTTCTTTTCCTATCCTTCTTCCTTTTATTTCTTTCTCTTGTCTAATTGCTCTGGCTAATATTTCCAAAACTGTATTGAATAGGAAGGAGTGGTGATAATGGACATCCTTGTCTTGTTCCTGATTTTAGGTTGAAAGTTTTCAGTTTTTGTCCATTTAGTAAGATGTTGGCTGTTGGTTTCTGATATATCGCTTTTATCAGGTTGAGGTAGAGACCATGAATTCCAATTTTCTGTCTCCCTAGTATAAGAAACTGAAACAGTATATAGGATCCAAAATGTACAATAAATACTGTGTAAGGGTAAGAAACTGCTCAAACAGCAAAAGTAATTGGGAAAGGGAAAAAGAGGAAAGAAAGAAGGGAAAAGTAAAAAGATATAAATTTGTATATATGTATATCTAAGATAACTAAAATGACTACACTACTAAATGTACTAGTTATTGAAAAAGAACAGTTAATACTCATATGATTAGATCAATTTTATATGTCTACATCTGTTAATCTAAACAACCCTTTTGAAGGTAACAATATGCAATATTGCAACCATTGTCAAATTCCTATCATTTTGTTTTATAAACCTACAATGTTACTGTTGTGGGTTTGTTGTTGCTTCTCTCTTTTGCGTTTTGTCTTTCTTTTCTGTGTCTTTTTTCTCTTAAACAAAAAAATAAAAAAAAATTTTAAAATATAATTGTGTTGAGAAGTACGCAGCCCAGCCCAGACCAGCCCAGGACCCCAGAGCTGCTCATCACGGACTAACCAACATAGCTGCAGGGCCTTGGAGAGCTTGGGCTCCCCCATGAGAGTGAAGAGCATGCGCAAGCTCCATACTTTAGTGGAGCGGTTTATGCGTGTGGTATCCCAGAGCTCATGGACCTCCACCCAGCCAGGAGCAAGGACCCAGCACTGTAGGCCTGGGACTCACCCAGGCTTGCCCTGGCACAGCTGTTGCTCTGAACTTGCAGACAGACCCGGGGTCCAGGTGGCGTCATACTCCAGGGTACACTCTGCCTAGTTCCCTGGGACCAGGAGGCCTTGGCCCCCACCCAGTTAAGGTGGAGACTGCACCTGCATGCCCCAGGAGGCCGCCCTCCCTTGCTGCACACAGGATCCAACTCGACCTGGTCCCACAACTCAGCATGACCCACCACTCAGCACAACCCACCACTCAGCATGACCCTCAGGGGAACACCCGGTCAGCCTCACAGAACACAGAGCCACATAGGTTCTAGAAGAAAATGACAAAACGAAAGACTAAGAGGCAGTCTCAGTCCCCCAGTCCACAAAGAACAAATCCAAGAGACACTGAAATGGAAGACAGTGGGAGTCACACAAATGGACTTTCTGAAATGATAGAAAATGCAGTAAAGAAACAACTTGATGAAGCTATAGAGAAACTCAAATCAGAAATATTCTCTCAGCTAAAAAATGAAATGAGAATCATTATTAAAGAAATGTTGTGTGTATCTAAAGAAGAGCAAGATAAAAAAATACAAGAACTTACAAAAATGATCGAAACCTTGAATGAACAATATAAGACATGAAACAGATGCAAAGGGAAATGCAGGAAATGAAAAACTCCATGGAAAGTTTGAAAAACCGCTTAAATGAAGCTGAAGATAGAATTGCAGATCTTGAAGACAGCATAGGAGATCATGGCCATGAAAGAAAAGACCTCCTAAAAATAGCAAGGAGTCAAGAAACAACAATTCAACAGCTTCAAGACAATGCCAAGAGAAACAAAATAAGATTAACAGGCATAAAGGAAAAAGCGGGGGTCAATACTAATGACTTGAGAAGACTATGCACAGAAATAATAGCAGAAAACTTTCCAAACATGGGAAGAGAATCTGAAATACAGCTAACTGAGGCATACAGAACCCCAGGTAACCATAACCAAAATAAATCAAACCCACATGTGTAAATGCCGTATTGTCTCCCTAGTGTAAGAAACTGAAACAGTATATATGATCCAAAATCTATAATAAATACTACATAAGGGTAAAAAACAGCTCAAAGAGCAAAAGTAATTGGGAAGGGAAAAGGTGGAAAGAGAAAAGGGAAGAGGAAAAGATATCAACCTGTATACATGTATATGTAAGATAACTAAAATGAACACACTGCTGAATGTATTCGTTATTGAGAAAGAACAATTAATACTCACATGATTAGATCAATTTTACATGTCTATATCTGTTAATGTAAGTAACCATTTTAAAGATAACAATACGCAATATTGCAACCATTGTCAAGTTTCTATCATCCAGTTTTGTAAACCTACAATGTTACTATTGTGCATTTACTCTAGTTGTTTGTCTGTCTCTTTTGCTTGTTGTCTTTGTTATATATGTCTTTTTTTCTTCTCTTGAATAAAAAAATAAAAAAATAAAACAAAATAAAATATAATTGTGTTGATGCTTACATGCTTTTTTATGTGCAGCACTGTTTGTTTTATGAAGTTGCATGCATCAGTGTTTGGTGCATATACGTTTATCATTGTTATATTTTCCTGTTGAATCATTCCTTTCACCAATATATAGTAACCTTTTTTTCCTCTTCTCATCAGTTTTAGCTTGAAGGTGACTTTTCTGAAAATAGATAGTTACTGCTGCTTGTTTTCAAGTTCTTGTGCATGAAATACTGTTTTCCATCCTTTGACTTTTTAATCTATGAATGTCTTTTTGGATTAAATGTATTTATTGTTTACAGCACAGTGGTTTTTTTTTTCCCACCTGCCCATCTACATCTTTTGATTGGGAAAGTCAGACTATTCACAATAAGAGTTATTACTGAAGCACAGTGATTAATTTTTGCCACTGCACTGCTTCCATTGCTGATTCCCTCCCTCCCCACTTCTATTTAATTACTTACCCTCCCTGGTGTAATCATTTTATAATACTTTTTGGCATTGTTGGTTTCATTGGTTCCATGTCTCTTTCTAGCATATTTATGAGAACTTTTGTAATGCTGGGTTTCTGATCATCAATTTCTTCAGGTACTCTTTGTCATAGAAAGACTTTATTTCCCCCATCAATTTTAACAATAATTTTACTGAATGTAGTTGCTTAGTTTAGAAGTTGTTTTCTTTTGGCATTGAAACACTTCACTCAAAGTTCTCCTAGCATGGGCCGGGAATTTGGCTCAGTGACTTAAGCACCTGTCTGACAGGTGTGAGGTTGTGAGTTCAATCCCCGGTGCTGCAAAAAAAAAATAAAAAACAAACAAACAAACAAAAACAAAGTTCTCCTAGCTTAAGGTTTAGTTGAGAAGTCTGTTGCAACTTGAATAGGTTCACATTTATAAGTCATCTGTTGCTTTTCTCTATAGCTCTTAAGATTCTTTCTTTGCATTGAACTTCAAGGATTCTGACTGTGACACATCATAAAGAATTTTTTTTCTGATCATGGCTATATAGGAATCTGCATGCCTTGCTTACCTGTATGTAAATTTTTACCCACTCACAGAAAGTTTTCTGCTATGATTTTTGCAAACAGGTTTTATATGCCAGTCATGCTGTCTTCTGATTTTTTACAAATTGCAATTAATCTTAGGTTAAATTTCTCTGCATCATACAGCAGCTGTTGGATCTATTTTGTACTATCATGTTTTGTTTTTAAGGTATCTCTCAATATATAGTCACCTGCATCAACCCTGTCTTCTCCTTCTGAAACTGTCCTTACATTGGCCACATCTGCTGCCTATAATTTCAACAAAATTTTTCAACACTTGAATTTCTGTTTGGTACATTTTCATGGATTCTAATGCTTTGCTAAACTTGTCATTCTTATTTCATATCATTTTGTTTAGCTTAGATAACTTTTTATTTAAACCTTTTTAAACTCACTGCTAATTTTACTAATTTCATTATATATTTAGTTATAACATCTTCTAGTACACCAGTACCTCATGAATCTGTTTTTGCCTCTTTTTTTAATCACTTCAAATAATTTAATCATTAGTTTTATACTCATTCCCTTCCAATGCCCCATGGATAAACCTTGAGAAAATTGATACTTTCAAGGAATCCTGTTGTCTTTTTTTTATTGTCTTGTGTTTTTTGTTTGTTTGTTTTTGTGTTTGTGTTTGTATGTATGTGCGTGCTGATGGGTGAAGGCCAATTAGAGTAAAAAGATTCTGTTGCTATTATGTATAACTCTTTAATTAGTGTCTGCTGTCCAGTGACGTGATCTTGGGTTTGTTTACATTTGGTTATTTATCTTTGTCTTCAACCTATTCAGTTTAATAGGATCTGAACCAATTGCTATATTACAAGGAAAGAATCCATAGAAATTATATCAATGTCAACAGATCCAATCATACATCAATTATGTATACTAAAATTTGTTTCAACAATTTTACCCTTTGATCAGGGTCTTACACAAACTATACTGCTACTAATAGGTAGATTGTGCTGTGCAAGGAGAAAGAAAGAAAAGAAAAAGAGATGAGGGTGACTCAGAAAGAAGGGAAGGAGAGAAGAGAAATATCAATACCTAAAATAAATAAAGAAGAAATATGACTCTCTTGGAATTATTTTCATAGCTTGTGTAAAGAGTGTTTGAAAGAACATTTGTGGGAGAAAAGAAGAAGTACAGAGAGAGTGAAGTATAGGTGGAGATAAGAAGAAGCTATGAGAGTGTTAGAACTAATTAATAGGTTGGTTGTTAGTTTATCTTTGGCTCCTCTGTGCAAATTCAAGGATTTTCAGGACTTAACCAATAAAAATACTATTTAAGTTAAAGCATTGGTTAATCCTTATCCTCCTTTGCACATTCGTTGACATCTGTAACACTTATATCTAGTTAGACAGATGCAAGATGAAAGGAGGTGTGGAAAAGAGGTAAAATTGAGGGATTAGAATCAAAGAGAGAAGAACAAAGAAGATAGAGGACAAAAATAAACAATGACCAAGAAAAAAAAAGCCACACATTTTCAAGAACACAAAATCAAAACAACCTCACAGCCCTATTTATATTACACTCTCAGTTCAATTGCAGGTCTTTAACTGCTCACTCTGTCAGTGAAATTTCTGCCTGTGAGAGAGGAGTCTTATTCATTCAGTTGGTCTTATTGATTGAGATGGTCCTCTGTGCCTGTCTTTCCACTGTAAGTCACAGTATGGGCCTGGCTGACTATAGGCCTTTGATTCTGTCATACAATCCAACCACATCAGTTAAATTAGGGAGGAGAGTATACAGGGTAATTACATACCACCCAGTTATCTGTAAATTGCTTACAGTAATGTTGATAAACCAGATATTTGCCTACAGTAAAAACCAATTAATAGCAACATCTATCTACTACTGGTAGCAAATCAACAAAAGAACTGGTTTTATTGACATATCATAAGAGCTAATAAAAGCTACCACTGTACCACCCTTAACAATACAAAAATGGTCTGCAATAATGATAGACAAAGTCAAACCAAATGTTGACAAGCAGTAAATGTCTATTAAATGCAGCTGTACCATCATTGACAGTAAGAGAGCCAAATAAATGTCTAAAAGTTAACAAAGTTTAATAGTAGTGTTTAAAAAATGGGGATATTAGGAAAGAGGAAAATGAAAGAAGTGAAATTAGAAATATGTAGAAAATGAAGATGAGAAGGATGAGGAAAGAAAGGTGAAATAAAATATCCTATCAAAGAGTAAAAGAAAATTAATAGAATTAGGTAAAGTAATAGAAAATATGAAGAAAAATAAGAATAAAGGATAAAGAATAAAACAAAGAGCAAAATAAAGGAAAAAAGTCCCCAAAATCTAACATAAAAACTGAAATGAGTTCAGAAAATTCCTCCAAGTGTTTGAAAGAATGGTTTCTTTTCAGTGCATAAGTGGGGGAATCCACCAGACATGAAGGAGAGGCAGTGAGTACCTACTAAGTCCAATTTTGCCTCCACACTCACGATTTTGTGTGTGAATGCTGAGTACTGCCAGTCCTTTTCTGCTGGGCAAGGTCAAGAATGGTGTGTGTCTGCCCTGGAGCTGTATTCACTCAAGACACTCCTAGCGTACAAGTCTCTCTGTGCAACCCAAATCACTAATTTTTCTTGCTGAGTTTCATTGCCTGTGGGCTTGTGAGGCACCCCTACCCCTCTCCAGAGGTTACTCTGTCCATCTACCCCAGGTTGTGAAAACTGCCCAAGTCAACTTGTACCCCAATCAATTTGCAAGTTGGCAAATGAGAGAAGTAAAAAGACCATAAGCTTTGTGCTGAGTGAAGACAGTAGGTGTGGTGGGTAGGGGTATAGGCTGCTGGATTTAATGCCAGCATAGTCAGACACAGCACCCTCTGAAAACTGCACACAATCTACCTGGCTTCTCACTTCGAGAGTAGGACTACAGTGTCCTTCCTGGCCTGAACTTGACATTGCTCAAACTTTTCGGATTCCATACTAGTCCTCATTCTTTTGGAAAATGTCTTTATGGCCATCTCCCATCCAGTCACTGTGGTAGGGTGAATCCAGAAACCCTGAGGTGTAGCGGTTCTGTGGCTTCTGTTTCCCAGAGCAACTCAGTCTTAATCAATCACTTCCCCTAATGACTAGCGATTAATCACTCTCAAATATGGTTGTCACTACAATGGATTTCCTCTTCAACTGTACCCTGCCACTTGAAAGGAATCACTTTCAGAGTAAAACCCCATACTGAATTTGCAGTTTATAATAACCATGGACTTTTCTTGGGGATCATACTGCTAGCCTGGTGCATTACTTCTCCCCAGGACTGCTGACTCCCTCTAGGCTTACCTTCTGCTTGCACATAAATCTCCTATCACAGGGGTAAGCATTCCATTTTGCTTCCTTTTTTTTTTCTTTTTAAATCTGTGTTGTCTTTAGTTTTGCAGTTTCTTTGTGATTTCTAGTTTTACTGTCTGTTATTTCTTTATTTTCAGAAATTTTCATCCTTTTCTCTAAATTGTTTTTCAGGTGTCACAAGTCTAGGTCAAGAGAAGTTGTGATATGCTGCTGAATTTTAGATATTCTGTTTTATGTCTCCAAAAATCTATGAGAAGATTCTTAACTTGATCTTCTTTATCATATTAGAAGATAGGTTGACTTTCTTTTTATCCTCCTAAATGAAATTTTATTTAAGTAAAAAGTAAAGCAGCATAAAACAACATTTCTCTGTTACAGCTACTTGATGAATTATCAGTATATTTTAAAACAGAAAGTAGTATTTTAATAGATACTACTCAGCTCAGGAAGCTTTATTCCTCCTGCTCATTTTTTGATGAGGAACAAAGTATTATTCAAGTTTCAATGAAAAACTTATCAGTCATTAAAATATTTTATGACATTATCAAGCAGTTAATATTAAGAATGACTTCTGTGTTTTATTTACCCTGGAAAATTTGGGTTCCATATAATTGTAAATCAAGGTGAATAAAATAATAAAATTTTTACAGATTTCAGTGTTTCTCATTAATGCATATAATAACTGACTTGCGTATGCTTTTATATTCAGGAATCAACAAATAAACGCAACTTTAGTTTTAGTTCCAATTTTCAAAACTTTCTTTTCCTTATTCAACATCCTCCAACCCAGGAAGAAGGTAGAGTCATAAAATTATTACTGACAGTGATGCTGCATTTTTTTCAAAATTAAGAAACTGTTTTGTTTGAAAAATATTTCTGTGAGGCATAATCCTGGCCATTTAGCTTACCCATTTAAATTATTCATATCATTAAAGTTGGACACTTAGGACTTAGAGAAATCAGAAATAGCTGACAGAAAAACAAAACTTCTAAAAAACACGAGGGAAAGGGGAGAAAGGGAAGGAGGAGAGAGAGAGGAAGAGAGAATCATAAAAAAGGATCCCCCATAGGTATGGATCAAAGATCATACTTGCTATCATAGGGTCTTTGTGTCAGAAAAAGAAATCCATGAAACATTTATTTGCCTCTCTACTGTCAAGTTTCTGTTAGATGACCGTAAGTTTTAGCTGATGATATTTCAGTGGCTGGAAATCTGCAGTTCCCAAGAACAGTTGAATTCAAGAATCTCAACTGTGCAAAACTTGTTATTGCACCTTGCTGACAATTACACTTATGATCATGAGTTCTGCCCAGTAAGTTAAACAGAAATCCGCTCCACACATCATCTCTCGTGTACATAAAAATAGTCATCATATCTCCTGCATTATGTCTTCATTTCTTCATGTCTATAAGGGAAGTGTCTTCAGTTCATGCAAATCTTCCCAAGAAGATAAGGCCATCAACTCATTATCTTCTAGAAGTAAACACAGAATCTGTTCATTAACAACAGTGGTTTTCGTGTGAAAAATTACTACACAAATATGTCCACTGATATAGTCCATTTCATTTGATATTTTACAACTGCTCATAGAAAGTAGACATCCTTTGGATAAGAAAGCACAAAAGAATAATCATGACCAAATGTCCTCAATGAAGTCTGTTTACATCATTATAGGACTTGAGTCAGTGGCTGAAGATGTTTTTATATAGCCAAAATCAGGCAACACACGTATACTCGCATACGTGCGTGCACACACACACACACACACTCACTATCACCACCATCCATTTCACTATGAAAATGATTGCAAGAATATGGCAGGCACTCTAATATTGGAAACAAATCTACAGAGCTAGATTGTACTGGTAGCATACATGTAATTTGTTATTACTTTACACTCTCATCCTCTCTGCATACATGCACATGTAAATCTAACACAAAAACTTCACTGTAATTTACTTCTGCACCAATATTCTCTTTTCTTAGTCAATGTTCCACATATTATAAAAACTGTTTCATTGGGCTAGGGATTATATAACATTAAAATGTTTTTTCTTGCATCACAAAATGTAGCATCCTAGAAAGTAGCCAAAAACACCCAAAAGAGGGGAAGAATCGATGTTGTTCGTTGAACCCCAATATTTCTCTACTTAATGTTGAAAAAGTCAGAAGTCACTTTGCATGCCTGCACATGTGCATGTTGTGTTTGCCTTTAAAATACACAGTCCCTAAGGTAGGACAATGGGGGTAGGTGGCCACGGACAGTTGATACACATTCTTTGGTCGATCACAAAACTCTAGATGGCAGCATGTCACTGGAGAAGGGTACGAAACTGTTACAAGGTGGCTCATGTTGAACACCAAGGATGGTGGTGATCCTTGATGTGATCACAGCTGTATGCGTAGAGTTCAGAAGTGCTAACCTGACCTAGAGAACAGGGCAGTGATGGCAGAAGTAGCAAGCACACACAGTTGCATTCTCAGATTTAGTGCTGAGTACGTCAGTCACCAAAGAGAGCTACTGAATCCCAAGGATTTAAGTGAGTAGGAAGAATGTCTGAATCAAGAGTGTAGTACAACATTTGGAGAATCCTATACCAGAAAAAATAAAATTCCTTCCATTTTACAACCTGATCTTCTGTACCATTTTGGTCAACTGAGGAAGAGTGTTCAACTAAAACACATCAAGTAGACAGAGATCAGATTTTCAAGGCCCATGTTCCCTTGAAAATCCTGGAAACATTTACCAACATCAAGGGAAATGTACTTTATTGGTGTAGGTACTCAGCTGGATAATATTAAATGAAAAAAATTAGCCAAAAAAAATATTGCTGTCCCTTTTATAATTTCCTTCAAGCTCAGTTTTTTAGTTCTGAATCTCATGTTCTAATTAATTTTCAAAATCACCTTTTAATCTCATTTGATTTCACTCAACTAAAAAGCCAAGATATCATTCACAGATTATGAATTATTTTCTACATGATTCTCTTGCCTATAATATAGATTTATTAGCATTGAACTAAATGTAGGACTTGACTTTGATTCCTATTAAATTTTATCTTGTTAGTTTTGGTCCATTATTTGAGCTTATCGAAATCATTTTTCATCTTGATTCTCTCAACCATTATATTATCTCTCAGCCTTGTCATTTTATAAATGAGTTGATAAGTAGTATCCTTTTTCCTGAGGTCCAAATGGACCAATATGAAATAGAAAATGTTCCTTAAGAAGAGATTTTATTCAGTCTACCGAGTTTTGAGTACAATTCATTTGCCTATTTCAAGTTTAATGAATATACAGGTTATGAACCAAAGTTTTATCTAAAGGGTAATAACATATAGCTTTTGGAACAAAGCATCATTAAGCATGATTTGTGAACTAATCATCAAACAAATTATTCTCCTTATTTGCTTGCAGTTTTATTAGTAAACTCACCTTTTACTATTTCTTTTCTTTCAGGTACTTCCATCCTTCTACAGAAACTCTCTGAACTGTTTAGCCATTCAAACAAAAAGAATAAGGCAAAAGACAGGAAAAGAGAGCTAAACATTTTTTGTATCCTGCCAAATGAGGCAGGCTCTTTGTCTGAAAAAAAAAATTAATGCCGGCATCATTCTTCCCCACAATCCAGTATAGGGTGTCTTACTCCAATACATTATGTACAAAGATCCGTGGCACAAAAGGAGTGAAAGTAGAAATGAGAAAGGCATCAACAATGTTCAGAAGAATGAGAGGGAAAACTGGGTTTTGTTGAGAAATTTGTGTTGACCTCATGTTATTTCTTTCATCGGGACTTGCATTCCTGCATTGCTGCTTGCCTGGATCGCAGTAACTTCTTCCCATCTTCTTTATACTGCTGTGGTCAATACCATCATACTCAAAATGCAAATGTGCTTTGGAATCAGGCACAGCTGCATCTGAAACCCGTCTCAGCCTCTTACCTTGCACAAATTGCTTTACCTTTCAATGTCTTGAAAGTTTTCGTTTCAAGAAAATGGTTACATTAGCCTCTACACGATATTGTAATGATAAATTAAATTGCATGTCTTGTGAGCCCACAAAAGTTATTTTAAAAACGCTTTTTAACTGTCTTGCTGTCTCTCCTTAACTTTCTTTTGAACACATTTGTGTGTTACTTATTTTTCTTGTGGGTGTGTGTGTGTGTGGCATGTTGGATATTATTGTTTGAATATTTTTGTTTCCTCCAACACTCATGTTGAAATTTAGCCCCTAACGCACCAGTTTTGGAGTGCAATTGAACGGGAGTTGCTCAGCCTTTATGAATGGATCAATGCCACTGTAATAAGGTTGTGAAGATGAGCTCCTTTCAAGGAATGTAGCATTCAAGGAGTTGTCTGGGAAGGGAAAACTTTCCATTTTTGATAAATGTGTTCATCTGCAGTATTCTGATATGGAAGTGCAAAATGGATAAGATAATGCCAACCTTCTGCTTAGAACCATTAAAGACTTCCTTTTCCTTTCCCATCAAATTCTGACTCCTGTGCCTGATTAGTAAAATCATCCCTAATCTATTCCTTCCTCCTTATGCACCTTGAAATCCCAGTTCTGTATTAATCAGAACAAGATCCACCCTGACTAATGAACAACATCATCCTCACCCCAGACTCAGGGCCCTTGATCACTGTTTCCTTATGTTTCTGCTCTGCTCATTCCTCCCACAGATCTTATGTATCCTCTAAGACTCAGCTCTGATTCAGCCATCCAGTTAACTACTCCAGCCTTTACTGATTTATTTATTTTTTCTCCTGTGAGTGCTTACAGCAATTAGCATTTGTGAAAAAGAATTGAACTTTTTTTCAACTCTGTTTCTCTAAACTGTCTTATTTTCTCTCAGAGTTCCACAGCTAGGCTTCCCAACTTTATTTTGTCCCAGTTCTCAGAGCAATCTGGAGGTAGGGACTAGAGGTAAGGACTAGAGGTTGGCAGATATCACGAAGGCTCACATTGCTATTTTTCATGCAACTAGACCAACACAAGTAGTCTCAGCCCCAGGCCCCCAGACAGTACACCATACAACTGACTAGGTTTCTATACTAGTCTGAATCTAGTCAATGCTATCCCAGAGGTTCACCCCAGAGGTACTGCCATTTCAACTGTTCCCTAGTGTTGGCTTAGTGGAAAAAATGGGTATCTATCTGCCTTGTTCTTCAGATTTTCTCTGGTACTTAAAACTTACTTGGAATTTATCTGTTTTAGGCATATATTTCTCTTTCTTGGTTATTTTGCTGCCTGTTCCAGTTGTTTATCTCCAAAGTTAAATATAATAAAAACAAGTAGTAGTGATTAGTATTCCAATTCATAATCTCTACATAAAAAACTAAAATAACATGTCATGTCAGGCCTATTCC
>RJWM01046020.1:0-12517 GCA_004363535.1 Dasyprocta punctata
ATCCCTCAACACAGCACCTGCCGCAGCCAGCCCTGGTGTCTGGTCCACTCAGCCACCGGCCCCTGTTGAGGGCACTTTCCTCCCTTGGAGGATATCGGACCTGGACGGGTTTTATCCGTGTGGCTTCTGTCAGTGCCTGCGGGTTTACCATCACCATCTGCTGGGGTTTGGCTCTTTGGTCCCTGCGCCTCACACACTCAGAGGTGGGACTCGTGCTATGTTTGTCAGTACAGTAACACAGGTAGTGAGCAGTATGCTGGTCCTCCCAGCACTGACTAGTGTCACCTGTAAACCTCAGTTTACAGCATTCTCGGATTTCTGTGACTGGTGTCTGCAAACCTTTCAAGACTCATTCCCAGGAAACAGTTCACAGGCTTCTAAACCTCAAAGTCAGGTAGTTGTAGCAACTACCCAACTCCTGGTACCAATGTCTGTAGCTGGTGACACTCGGAGTAAATTAACATAAGGGCCTGGTTAACCATGTTCATCTGCATGGTGACCTGCTGCACAGCTGGTTAGAATCGTGGTTCTGAAAATAGCTTTATGATGTAGGAAAGTGTTCATCGGTTATAAAAAGTGGACAGTGAGCCCACGTATTGAATGTAATCTCAATTCTTTTCGCAGTGTGTGTGTGTTGCATACATGTGTTTGATGTGCATGTATGTACTGTGTGTGTGTGTGTCAGGCCTTGGGTCTAGGTGTGTCTCCACATGCTGTTCACTGTTGTCTGGGAGCCGTGGAGAGAGGATGCCTTGTGGGGAGACCTTCTCGCACAGAGGGCTGACGGAGTCTGCTGGGGCAGCTGCTGGGGCCCTGGGCAGCCTGGGGGTCCCAGGCGAATGTGCTGTGGTGGCCGTTGCTCCATGGATGGGCCACAGCCCCGGGCCTCGGGCGCACCCAGCGCAGGCTCGGATGGGTCCTAGCTGTGTCCCGCGCTCGGGCCCTGTGAGGGCAGGAGCTGCGTGGGAGAGACGCTCGCCCTCGATGCAGGGCTGCCCCAGGAGGCCCGGGCTGCAGCAGGCTGGGGCGGCACGGGCGGGTGGGTGCTCCCTGCTCATGGCCTTGCTGCGTCTGTGCTGAGGAAGTCAGGCTGGCGTTGTGGATTGAGGGCTACAGGGTCATGCGGGAAGTGGACTTAGAGGCTTTTAAATGTTTCCCTGTCTCTTTATTTTTCAAAACTTGAACGCTTCCTGTAATCTAGAGAGGGACTGGCACACGTGCAGAGGTGGGAACCAAGTCCAGGGGCAGTCGCCCACCCAGGCAGGTCCTGACCCGGACCCGCACCGGCCGCCGGGCTCTGGGCGCAGCACCTCACAGAGCCCGGGGTGGCACAGATGCCTGGCCCTTCCTGGTCGTTTACCCAGCCAGGCACTGAGGGAGCCGGCAGGGGACGCGCAGGGAGTCTCAAGCTGGGGACGCTCTGCGGTTGGCTCTCAGCTACGCTGGTGGCCAGGGCGGAGGCAGCTCCATGCCCGCTGACCAGGTGGGGATGCTGCTGGAAATCGGGGTGCTGCCTGGTTCACCACTGCAGCCAGCTGCATGTCCCATCATGGAGCAGCATGGGGGCACCCCGAGGGGCGCTGCCTCTGCAGACCTGGAGGCCTGAGGCAGAGGAGGAGGCGGGCAGGGCCCAGCCTGGGTGGTGGGCAGGCAGCCGCCCTCCCTCTGGCCGGCGCTGACTTGCTTTCCCACAGCCACCCGTGGGACACGGTGATCAAGGCGGCCATGAGGAAGTACCCAAACCCCATGAACCCCAGCGTGGTGGGCGTGGATGTCTTGGAGCGCGGCGTGGATGGCCGGGGGCGGCTGCATAGCCTGCGCCTGCTGAGCACCGAGTGGGGGCTGCCCAGCCTGGTCACCGCGGTGAGGCGCTGTCCCCACCCCTGCCCTCCCGGGCCCGTCCCTTCCCCATCCTCCTGGTGAGGGACCCCCCCACCCCATTCTGGGCGGAGGCGCTCTCCGAGGCTGGATCCTGTCCCTGTGGCCGTGGCCTCCTCAGCTGCAGGATACCTTCCCTGGTGACTCCCCTGGTGGGACGCGGGTTACCGGGTGACCGTCTCACTTCAGTCTCCTCTGGGGAGGCCAGTGTTCAGTTGGGCATATTTGGAGGCGCCAGGGTGGAGGTGTTCACATGGGCATTTTGGGAACATAGGTCCCCTGTAATGGCCTCTTCCTCGGGCTGCTGGTGAGGGATGATGTCCCGTGCCCACTGCCCTGACCCGCATCCATCACAGGGCCCCACTGTCCTGGACCTGTGTCCCTGCAGCCAGTGCCACCCAGAGTCCGGCTGCTGTCTGCCCCCTGCTCCACCCCACCCTTCTCTGAGCCTGTGCGGTTTCCATCAGAGCATTAGCTGTCATGCTCAGCTCTGAATTCTGTGTCTGTCACCTGTATAGGTGTGAGAAGCACCCCAAGATGGGGCCATGTCCCCAGATGGGCCACTTGTTGGGTAAGTGAACTGGGAAGTGGAACTTGGAGCTCATCATTGTGCCAGTTGTGTTTGTTTCTAGGTTTTGGGAACCAGTAGGACCTTGACGTACATCAAAGAGCGCTCTGTGGTGGACCCCACGGAGAAGAAAATGGAGCTTTGCTCCACCAACGTAAGCGGTGGCCAGGGCTGAGGGGCGCTGCCCAGGCCCCCGGGTTCCTCTCCGGCTGCCTGCAGTGTGTGTGGCTGGGGCTCTTCATGGGCAGAAGCTGCTTTGCAGTGATTTGTCTGTTTATTCTAGTGTAGGGAACGTAGGAAAATGCAGGAATCCGGCCAGCAGGAGAACCGCATGCCGTGTGCTGGCGGCCTGGTGCCGCACAGACAGCTGGGCCCTCTGGGTCCCCAGACTGTCACACACCTCCCCTGCCTAACACTCGGCCTCACCACCCTGCTGAGTGCTGATTCGGGGTAGAGACTCCAGGCAGGGCCCTGGGCAGGAGGGCAGGAGGCGCGGATCCCGATGCCATCTCTCTCTGCAGATCACGCTGCGGAACCTGGTGTCGGTGAATGAGAGACTGGTGTACACCCCACACCCAGAGCACCCCGAGAAGTGAGTCCCAGCCCGGGGGTGCGCAGGGCAGCCTAGGAGCCTGGAGGCTTGCGGGTGGCCAGCCTGACTCCTGCGCTCCTGCAGGACAGTGCTCACGCAGGAGGCCATCATCTCCGTGGAGGGCACGGGCCTCGGCCGCTACCTGGAGAGCCTGATGGCCAGCACCATCTCGTCCAACGCCAGGAAGGTGCGCCTGGGCCCCGTGTGGAGCGCTTGGCCGCGGCTCCCTGCGAGTGCTCGGCCCCTGGCCCCACAGTGACGTGACAGTGACACTGCCACGGTGTCTGAGGTGCCTCCCCTGGCCGGCCAGGGACGAGCCCCGTGTGGTGGAGAAGCAAAGGGCAGCGCCACTGTGCCTGGACCTGGGGGAGCAGAGGCGGCCGAGAGCCTGGCCTTGGCGACGCTCACCCTCGGGCTCGTCCTCGGGCCGCTCCTTCGTCTGTGCCCCCCACCCCCAGCTCCATCTCCATCTCCATCTGGGCTCTGCTGGGTGACGCCGGGGCTGTCCTTCCTGCTCTGCCCAAGCTGCTGTCCACGGTTCGGTCACAGACAGTGGAGCCAGGCCACAGGTCTGAGGAAAAGCCAATGAGGAAGAGTGTGTATCCCGGGGGAGCCCGAGTCCCCTTTTCCTGCCCCTGTCAGCCCAGCCGGGCAGAGCCGTGGGTTCTCAGGGAGAGCACCCTAGGAGGACACCAGCGGGGCCTCCCAGGAGGAAACCAGGGTGCACCCCCTGGACTGCGGCCAGGGTCACCACTTGCCATTGTCCCTGGCGATGGCGCTGGGGAGGGGCAGAGATGGCAGTGCCCTGGCCTCGCCTCCTGGGCACGGCAGTCCTGGCCCGGGCTTTGGGACCTTGGGGTCGCACTGTGGCCTGTCTCAGCGAGGGCAGGGGAGGCCGTGTGGGGTGCAGGGCCCACACCTGTGCTGTTCCGTGTCACTGCAGGGCTGGGCAGCCATCGAGTGGATCATCGAGCACTCCGAGAGCGCCGTGAGCTAAGAGCCTCGCCCTTGGCCGCTGTGACAGTACGTGCTGTGCCGGTACAGACCTCGGCATGACTGGCGGGTGTGTGCTGTGTGCCCCGTTTCTCGGCCTGTGGTCCCGCTCTGCTGCGGGGACACAACCCAGTCTGTCCCCTGCGCTCCCTTGGACCATGTGGGATGCCCAGGCCTGGGCTGCTGGACGTCCCTATCCTTATGTCCAGCTTGGGAAAGATGGAGCTTCCACACATGGGCTGGACAGTCCAGCCGGAGGCTGACCCGAGGACCAGTTGTGGGTAAAATTTGCGGAGTTTTACTTGGTACTGGATGGGCCAGGACCCCAGGCACGCTGGGCAGTGCCACCACTGACCTGTCCCCAGCCCCATGCACACACGTCCTCGGGAAAGTGTGTGGTGCAGGTCCCGCTGGCATCGCCCGCTGTGTCCCCCACTTGTGCAGCCCGTGCTGGGCTGAGGATGAGATAAGCATGGTGACCGCCCTCCTGTCCATCTGTCCATCTGTCCCTGACCCTTGTGCTGTCTTGGTCCCTGTGGTCAGCTGCCTGTGGGGCTCCAGGTGATGGATGCAGCCCTCATGTTGCCCGGGTTGCTGCAGCAGTGGTTTCCAGACTTTGTCTCCACTCGGATCCAGGCCTGCCCCGGGCCACGCATGCATGGGGAGCTCCAGGGGCCGGGACTAGTGTGTGTGCCTGCACCCGTCACAGGGTCACCTGTGAGCTGTGGGCTCTGGGCTTGTGTGTCCCCAGGGGCCAGTGCTAAGCTGCTTCTATCTCTAAGCAGATCCTCACTGACCGAGGCAAAGAAGGCGGGTACAGAGAGGAGGACGGCAGGTGAGGCCGCAGCGCTGCCATCTGGGAGAGGAGGAGCCCGTGGACCCCGGGGCTCAAGCCCCACCCAGGCCACCACCCTGAGAGAGGACGTGGCCGTGCACCCACCCTGTGCCCTGGTGCTGGAGTCTCCTGCCAGCCCCGAGTGCCTGATCCGCAGGACCCCGCTGTCCCCACCCCATGGGAGGGTGCTGGGCACGGTCTGGCGGGAATACGCACACTGGGTGGTGCTGACTGTATGCCAGGCAGGTGACACCGAACACCCAGCCACCCTCCTCTGAGGCCGTATCAGCCCCTGGCCGTCCTGGTCCGTGCGGTGCCCAGCCCCCTCCCAGTGGGGAAAACCGCAGCTCCCAGCAGTCTTTGAGGATGCGGCCACCCGCTTGGTCGGGGCTGGTGTCGCTCACAGCGTCTTGCTTGAGCCCAGGCCTTTGCAGTGTCTGAAGAGCAAGTGATTTCACTGCGCATTTCCGCCTCACCTCGGACAGGTGCAGGCTTGGAGGGGCCTCAGTGCTGGGATCCCCAGAGACCCCAAGATCAGTACTTCTGGCCGAGTCGGTGCTCATCCCCCGCACAGGTGGCCCTGGGGGTCCTGGCCTTTACAGAGAATGTGACCAGTGCTGTTCCCCAGGGCCCCACACGGCCCTCGGCGGTGAAAAGCAAAGCAGACCTTTCCACGAACGGCTTTCTTCTCCGTCCCTGTCAGTGCTGCCCGGTTCGCAGATGCAGCCTGCGTCCCTGAGACCTGTGCCCACACCCAGTCCCCACAGCTGTGCCAGGGCTCCAGAGCGCCGATGTCAGCCCGCGGCTTGGCCTGGTTCTGTCCCCCTCGCCCTGTACAGCGTGGGTGCTGGGCTCCCGCGGTGGCCACTGCTGTGACCTTGCTCAAGGGTCCAGGGCCAGCTTGCCCTGGTGGGACTGGGTTGACTTGGGAACCGGGTCCCGAGGGACGAGAGCCTTGCTGCCCCTGGTGGGGACACTTGGGCCCCAGAGGGGTCCGCAGGACCTGCAGCCCCTCCACAACGTCTCCCGAGGGCCCTCGCCCGCCTCCGAGCCCTGGTGAGCCCGCTGCCCCCATCTGTGTGCTGTCGCCCACTGTGGAGCGGTGTCCGCCAGGGCTAGCGTGGCCTCCAGCGGCCTGGCCCCTCCTGTCCCCCTGGAAGTCTCCCCACAGAGCGTCCGTCGCTGCTTCTGTCCCTGAGATGGGCATTGTCTGGGCAACCCCTCCCACCCGTGCCCACATTGCTGTGGGGTCTCTGGGCCCAGGGTGAGGACAGCCTCCCGGGGAGACGGAGACGATCGGCTGAGGGCACAGAGTGGCCACAGGCGCTGGCAGGGCCAGGCTGCCGTGCAGGCCGGGTGGGGGTGCAGCTTCACCAAGGCCTGGCTCGGCACTCGGCACTCGGCGCCTGTGGACGTGAATGTAGGACGCGCTCGGAAAAGAACAGGGCCTGGGGCCAGGCACAGGCCGGGCAGGCGTTCTAACCCTGAGCTGTGCCCCAGCCCCAGAATGTTTAAATCAGCCATGCACAGCTGGGTCCTTGTAGACCCAGCTGTTTAAGAGGCTGAAGCAGGAGAGTTACTAGAGCCCAGGTATTCAAAACCAGCCTGGACAGCGTAACGTGACCCGTCTCAAAGGAAAGAATACTAAAAATCATGTAATAATAGAAACATAATCTGCACAGAGTATTCAGTATCATGAAGTTTAATTTTGTGATTTTCTTACTGGTTCTTATGTTAACGTGACAGGTTGCAAACGCTTTTGTGTTTACTTCAGTTAAAGCGCCATAAAGTGTTAAATGTGACCTCTGATGACAGTGTCTGCAACACTGCGAGGGGCTCAGGGTGACCTGGCCGGGCCGGCGCCACACAGTGGGGCCCACGTGCGGCTCCTGCTCTCTGCTCTCCCGCCGCTGCAGGGAGCCAGGATGCGGCCGAATCCCAAGGGCCAAAGCTGCTCAGGCATCGGCGCCCCCACACGGTTCCTGTCACGTGGCAGGACGACGAGCGTGGGGCTCGCTGAGGGGAGGGGTGGAGATGACGCCGTGCAGGGAGCTGGACGCGCCAGGACTGGTCAGGGCCAGGGGCTGCTGGTGACCCGATGTCCCTCGGGGTTCCCGCACTCGGGGTCGGGCTGGCAGTGTGCGGCACTGAGGGAGGAGGTGGACTTCTGGCCGGGCTGTCGCTCGTGAGCTGGACCCCGAGAGCCTCCTTTGTTCCCAAAACACAGCTCCTCTTGTCCTGCAGGTCGGGCTGCATTCCCCCGTGGTCAGGGAGCACCCTCAGGGCTGGGAGCCGCTGGGGCCCCACGGGTGGACACACGGGACGGGGACCCTCTGACGCCGCGTGGCCGCCCGCCCGCCTCGCCGAGGTTTCCGAGTGAGGACGCTGCGGCTCTCCGGAGCGGAGCAGAACGACGCTCCCACCTCGAGTTTCGCATGAACGCAGCACCCTGTACTTTTCCTTCCCTCCACATCGCTTCATCCGCAGTGGGGCTTACCCAGACTGGGGGTCACTTGGAACCGAGGGGACCGCGTGTCCTGCAGGGGCCAGGCCCTGTGCGATCGATCAGTTACCAGAGCCAGGCGCTGGCAAGGGGCTGGACTGTGCGGTCTGTCCCGCTGATTTTCAGTTCACAGGCCAAGGGCTCCCGGGTCCCCAGCAGGTGAACACAGCGGCGTCCTCCGGCCTCTGCCACCAGACCTGGCTGCACGCGGCAGGCGGTGCTGCGCCCCACGTCACCCAGCGCTCTCAGTGCCCATTCTCTCCAGAGCGGGCTGGCGACCCCAGGTCCACCTCCAGTGGGGCTGTTGGTGGGGGATGGGCTGAGCCGCGCTGGGCAGCAGCCCCTTTGGGGTTCGCAAGGGTCTGCCCCACCAGAGCACATCCTGGGGCGCACTGTGTGGTGCTGACCCTCACTCCGGGGTGCAGTCCAGACCAGTGTCCCGGCGGCATCCTCTCTAGAGTGGCTGCTGCCGCCTGGCAGGTGACAGGCCGGAGAGACCACAGTGGTGGGGTGTGGCGCTGCGGGCCACACCCTGGGAAGAGCTTCCCAACCCTTCAGTTCCTGGGGCCCTAGTGGCGGAAGCTGGCAGGCGCAGCACAGAGGAGCCCTGAAGCCATCACCGCCCAGCGGTTGCACCGGCCGCAGGGGACCGGGGAGCCCGTGCCCACCCCGAGGGCCCCGCCTGGGGCTCCCCAGCCTCTGCCCTCTGCTCTGAACTGACTCCGCCTTGGCCTCTGGCTCACGGCTCACCTCAGGGCACTCTAGTCAGGCAGGGTGGATGACGCCACCCTTCAGTGTTTCTGGGCTGGGCCTCACGGGGAGTGGCACCGCCTCGTCGGCAGCATTGCCACCGTGCGTGCACCCGTGGCCAGCGCGTGCCACAGAGAGGCCGGGCTGCTGCCTCCCGAGACTTCTGTGAAGCTGCCCGTGTGACAGTTACCACTGAAAGGCTCCTCTGGGGGAGCCAGGCGCACGCAGACACAGCTAAGAGGTGATGGGGACGTGGAAACGGGGCGTGCACACGCGCAGCCTGGATGTGTGGGTGGTGAGGTGGACACATACCGGCGCTGCTGTCCACATCTCCCGGAGCGTCAGTGAAAAGCACTCCTGAAGAATGTCAAGAAACAGCTGTGTAAATGACCAATACCAAACTCAGTATCCTGTCATGTTTAAGATACGCAGAGTCGATGCAATTCTACTTCCTACAAAAACGTAAGTTCCTACACTCACATTTGAGAACTATGTCATTTGAGGAATGTGCGTTAAAAAGTATACATGAAAGCTGGCTGTGGTGATATGTAGGAAGCTGAGGCAGGAAGGTCTCTGAACCCAGGAGTGTGGCTCCAGCCTGGGGAAAAGAATCTGACTCCATCTCAATAAAACAACAAAAAGAAAAACTCATCATGTTGCACACATTAAGAATGCATAGCGAGCGTGGTGGTGCACATCTGTAATCCCAGCACAAGGGAGGCTGAGGCAGCAGGACTGCTCTGAGTTCGAGGCCAGCCTGAACTGTGTAATGAGACTGTCTCAAAAAGACAACAAACAAACGAAAACATGCTGGCTGTTCTGTCACCCTCCCTAGCGCGGCTCGAGCGTCACCTACCCGAACGTAAGGGTCTCCGTGCCCTGTGGGGTGACAGGCAGTGGCGTGGCACTGCTCAGCCACACCAGTCTTGGTGGCTGCTGGCCCAATGGCCCCCGCGGCCCGGTCACCGAGAACAGCAGGCACACACGGGTATGGTGACACCAGTTTATTTGTCCCTACATACACCGGAAAATAAAATACTTGCACAGAGAACACTGTAATGAGGTCGCCCTGAGCCCACACCTCCACTTCCCCACACACGAAGCCATGCCTCGCACCCACAGCCGTAACCTCCTGCGCTTCCTACGGCACCGAAGGAAATCCGTGTTTATTAAGATAGTTAGAAAAATAAGAGCCTTAAAAAGGTCATGCTGAGAGTTCCGGTGCTGAGCACAGCCTCCTGTCGGAGGCGTTGAACGCCTTCGTAACCACCCTCCTGCTCAGCAGGCGAGAAGACGGGGTGCGAGCCCTTCCCCGGAGTTTGGCTGCAGCCCACTGCCCGGGTCTCTCAGATGTCCTCCGCCCGCGTCCTCGACAGCTGACGCTGACCCCAGGTGACCTGTGCAGCGGGGGCGTCCGGCCTTGGGCCTGCAGGGAGGGGCAAGGTAGCAGCCAGGGCTGGGGGGCAGCACAGCAGGTGACCGTGACTCACGCTACCCAGCGGGGATGCTGCCTGCTCTTACTCGGCCTCGAGGATTTAGGGCCCCAGCCCTGGTTAGAGGCGCTCGGGAGGCCTGGCCCTGGCCGTTCAGGGAGCAGGCACAGATGCACTGGCGGCTGCCGGGGGAACACAACGGACTCTCACCTGAGGAGGGCAGTTTCTCACACTGGAATATAGGCAGCACATAGTCATTTTCAAAAGCGCATTATCCTAGGTTTTTTTTTATGTTGGTGGTTTTGTTTTTGCAGGGCTGCGGATGAAACCCAGGGCCTCACACGAGCTGGCCAAGTGCTCGGCATGCAGCTGCATGCCCAGCCCCTTTGATTTTTGATTTGAAGGCAGGGTCTCATGAAGCTTCCCAGCAAACCTAAACCTGCAGGCCTCCCCACCTCCGGGTAGCTGGGGTCCCGTGTACACGCTCCGCGCCAGGGAGGGAGTGTGTGTCCACGCAGCACCCCGTCTGGGCCCAGGCCTCAGTGAAGCAGCTCCAGCTGGGCCCAGGAAGGGGCGGGAAGCTTGGGTAGTCTTGGGGAGTTGAAAACAAGGCCGCCAATGTAGTTTTTAGAGCTGTTAAGAGTCTTTCAGGTGACAAACTCGGCCAGTGGGGTTTTCTCGAGGCTTACTTGTACACGCGATACAGATGCATGATCAGCGTGCGTTAGTCAAGTCGTAAAGTTTATTCCTTAAGTTTAAGTAGTTTAAAGCCATTTACTAGACTGTGAATTTCCACCCATTAAAAATGACTACTGGAGCGGCTCTGAGGTATCACTGTTACTGACCGGCGAGGGCTCGTCTTGGGGAGGGGGCAGTGTGGCTACAGGCGCGTCCCGCGAGTCAGGAGTGCAGTCTCCAGACACAGCGTGATTCAGCTGCTGACCCTATGTGCACCCAGTAACAAGGGCTGGCCACGGGCCCGAGACCCTCAGGGGACGCCCACCGCGTCACCCTCCAGGGAAGTGCAGCGGCCCCGCATCTGGTCAGGTGCAGGGGAATTTTCTGTACTTTTCAAAGAGCTAGGTATTTTTTTCTCTTAAAATTCATTTATAAAAATAAACTTCAGTTTGAGACCTTAGGTACTAAATTGTGGCTTAGTTTAGTTGAGAAAGCTGCACTATAAAGTTAGGAAAAACGCCCTGCAGAGGCACACGCCCCGGCTCCTTCCTGTGCACAGGCCTGGCGTGTCGCCCGAGCCCGCAGAGCCTCACCTGGAGCTCCGGGGGAAGCTGTTAGAGCGGCAGTACATTCAGGGCAGGGCGCGGCCCGCACCCCATGGGCGCCGCTGGGGGCCGGCGGCGTCGCGCATCCCTGCAGGGACCCGGGGCAGGGCGTGCGGGAGGAACACTGCGGGGTGGTGCCAGTGTGACTTACTGCCATGGCGCACACTGACGGCACCCGCAGGCTGGCTTCTCACCTGAGAAGCTTCGTGCGCTCGGCGGGGACCGCGGGGACCACAGGCAGCCCACGCAAGACACGGCATGCAGCCTCCACCTCCACATGTGCCAAACCAGTCTCGCCCGCTGTCCTCCCGGCCTGTCTGCCCCTTGTCATCCCTGGAGACGGCGAAAGCTCGAGCCTCTTAACCCGGGAGGCCTGGCAGGTGCCAGACAGCAGCTGAAGGCACGGCTCAGATCTCACTGATGGTCCGCTCCGAGGGACAGTACTCTGCGGTGGCCGGCGAGGACACGTAGAAAGACTGCGTCTTGCGCTTCAACCGGGCCCGCTTGTTGGCCAGCACCAGGCTGCGCCGGCTGGAGCTGATGATCTCGGAGATGAACTTCTTGCAGTCCACGCACACCTCCATGGCGCTCCAGTCCTCCGTGAGCTCCCTGGGGAGCTGCGGCTCCTCGTCCGCCTTGTCTGCAGGCCTGGACTTCGTGGAGAACCTGGAAGAAAGCCCCAGAGCCCTCAGGTCCTCGTGGGTGATTCACTGTACTGCTGAGCTGGGTGGAAAGAACTCGCTGCCCAAGTGCTGAGGGGCAGAGAGTGATTTAATCACGATTGTTCCCCCAAAGGAGAATTTCTTAGCAGAGACAAGGCTCAAAATGATTTCTGAAAAGACACCAGAAAACCTATCTCATTAAAAAACAATAGGGAAAGGCGCTCCTCTGGTACTTTGGAAAACGGATCCTCGTGTGACTGTTACTGACGTGGCCGAGGTCCCACTGATGCCTCAGAAGCAGCGGGGCCGTGGCCTGACCAGTGGGGTGTCTCCAGCCGACAGCAGGCTGCACTGCAGGGCGCTGAGTTAAGTGAATGCTGTGTCACATCCTGAAATTGGCGTGTCACCTGTGCATTTATCACGTCTGCCTCCTCCACCCAGCAATTCTGTTGGGGTGGGTGGTTATGTGGACTTCAGAGCTGGAGGCCGAGGAGTGTTCTGGGGATCTGCTACTGGCTCACTGTCTGACCAACCCAAGCGGAATCACCGCCTGGGTCCCGCAGCTCAGGCAGAGGTGGCACAGGGAAGAGCAGCGGCTGTCACTTGCGGCCCTGGAGCTGTGTCCCCTCCATGGTTGCCATGGCAGTGGTGTCTCGGCACCCAGAGGACAGATGTCCAGGCTCTGGTCATGGGCTGGCTTGCAACCGGCTCGCCTCAAGTCCCAGACACCCCTGCCCTGCCAGTGTGGGCCCGAGCCGCTGCCGCCTCTGGGGCACTGACCTCGCTGGCACCCCGTGCACAGGGACGGACACTTGGGCAATGTGTGCTCCCACGAACCGCAGCTCCTGGCAGCGGCCTTACTGCCGCCCTTGCAATTATAAGGTAAGCCTCGGCTGCTGCGGGCTTTTATAAATCCAGGATGAGAAAGGAGGGAAGCAGGATTAACTGTTACGTGCAAATTTTCAACTCCATTGCAAACAGCTCAGTCTTTTTTTTTTTTTTTTTGGTACCAGGGATTGA
>RJWM01046021.1:0-12514 GCA_004363535.1 Dasyprocta punctata
GTCAATTGAAGCTGGAGGAGCTGTGTTGGAGAGCTCTGTAGGAGATCTTTTTATGTTAAGGGCAGTCCAAAGATTTTAAGTCCCTGCATTCCACAATTGAAACCCTGGGTAGTCCATTAATCCATAACAGTAGTCAGCTACCAGTGTAGCTGGCAATTGTCAGAAGGTGTCAGTGATTTGTGTTTTTTTATAACACATTACTTTAGCATTGTTTATATATACCTTTAGTTGTACGTTTTCTGCAGGATATTCAAGACCACATTATGTTGAGACATGTTTTAAAAACAATCAGGTTTTTGGTTCTTTATCAAGGTCAGTTAAGTCTCCTCAGGAAATGCCTTGGAACCATGCATAGCACCTCTTAGTTCTTGTCAGTGTCAGTCATTCAGATGAGTCATGGCTATTGCTTGACCGAGCTGCTTTCTGTGAATGCCTGGGAGATTTTTCTCCTGATGACTCTCCTTAGGCACACCACACACTGAAGATCACTTTTTCTCTCTGGTCTCATAGCTTCCTTGATCAGAAGACCAGGGACTCACTGAGTATGGGATGTCACAGCAGAGGTTCTCTAATGTCCTGGGTCCTCACTGACCTTGGAGGGCTAGGGCCAAAATATTGGCTATGCTCTTAGCCCATCTACTCTCCAATTGTTGGTCTCTAAACCTCAGTTTTTGAACATCCAGAAGAAAAGATTGAAAAGTGTACAATATACTAGAGGCAGAAAGCATAACATTATTATCTAAATATCAAACATCTTAGGACATAAAATAGAAGCATTACTTTTTAAAACAACCATGGATGTTCTAACATATGAGTACCTATAGAATGTCAACAAAGTTCCATATTTTACACAGAAAAATTAGAAATCAAAACCATACCCAATGTTATAACATGACAATCATGATCACATTTTTAACACACTTGAATTTGCATTTTTTAACATAAGATAACCCCCTTTTGGTGAATCATCCCTATCTAACACATAAAAGCTTTTACGTAGTTTGTTGACCTTTAATGGGACATGCGTCTCATAAGTTTTTGTTAAAGGCAGAATTCTGACTCTGAAACAAAATGTTTGTCACCATAAACAATTTGTTTTACATTTTTGAAGACCTGTCCATCTGGAGGCATGAGTACATAAATATACCATGAGGCTAATAACAATCTATCATAGCCATATGAAATCTCCGTGTTGGCATTTTTAAATAAAAAAACTTATTGTATTATTTCTTTTGACAATGACCAATGTGAACATATTACAATAATAAATTTTCATAACTTTAGTTGGGGTGTCTCCCACAAGGCTATAGAGATCACTGGGGGGCTCCAATCAATGAACAAGAACTGCTTAAAAGTGTTACTAGGCAACTGCTTTATTATTCAACAAATGGAGTCCTGTCCAATAATCCCCCCCAAGGGATTTTGTTTTCTCATCTTAATAATTTTTTGATGACTTATGAAAAACTCCAATTATAATGTTTAACATATTATTTTTGAACAAGAGACTCTCGAGTCCATAATAAACAATATATATCACTTTTACACAACCAATTTTAGCAACATTTTGATTAACTGGGAACTCAGCTGAAAGCAGGCATTTTAAGTCTCTTACCCAAGTTAAACTTTGATTAAATGATCCAAAAATGTAAACAACAACAAAAAAAGAGAAATTGTTGAAAGAAATAAAAGGAACAGCTGTTTACAGAATGGACAAATGGACAAACATGGACAGAAATTCTGTACAGATTCAAACAAACATAGAAACAAATGCAGAGTTGTTGGTGTCCACAAGATCTCTCTATGTTCCCAGGGACTATTTCACACCCCTTTGCTGAACTAGCTCGCTTCTTACACCCCATGTCCTCGGGGTTGGAACACCTGTCACCTCCAGCACCCCATGCCCTCAGGGCGTTTCTTAGGCGCTCCGTGCCACTTGGGCACTCCCGTACGGGCACTTGTGCTTTCGGCTTCACTGGTGTAATTGATCCCTAGCTCAGCTCACTTCCAACAACACCTTATCAGACTGAACAAACAGAGAAACAAATACACAGGCAGATTCACAGACATCTGACACAATCAGAGTGAACTCAAATACATTGTAGCCAAATTGAATTATGCTAATTTTTACAAAAGTAGAATTAGTAATTATAAATAGACTAGTCAGATTTATTATAGGTCAAATAGCAGAGATCTCTTATAAAAGAAATCGGAAAAGACAAAATCTTACCTATAATTAACATATATTTTCATCATAGGATTTAGCATGCACTCTTATCATTTAGTCCTTTGGTTTTATTTTTGGTTATCATCTTCTGGGCATCTTGGGTCAATTAATGTTGGTTTTAACTTCATTCTTTTCTATTGGTTGTGGTGTGGTCTCTGAGGCATCACTGTCATAGGACTGAGCAACTGCTTCTTGAGAGGTGGAATCAACTCCTTTTCTAGGTTTGGGTCCATTATACAGCCTGACAGCACACACTGGCACCCAGATAGGCCATTTATTATTTCCTGGAAAAACATAAGCATACCCTCAACCCCAAATCAGCACTGGACTGGGTGCTTTTATTATCCAGTATGAAGATCTTTCCAAAGGACTCCTTTCAGCCTTTATTACATTGCATTATCTTTCTGCCACAGTAGTTTCATCTTTATTAGAATTTTAAAACTTTAAATGGTATATATTGCCAAGTGAAATCTATTATGATCAAAAATTTGTAACTCAAAAGCAAGTCAATTGCCTGTGGCAGCAAAGACACTGTTTGAATCCCTCCAGATTGCATCGATTTAGCACTTTTATTAGTGTGAGAAACATTGCTCACACCTGTAGATCTGTAGTTGTCAGGTCCAGACCCCATTCCATCAGCCAATTGTGCTGGGCAACAATTGAAGCATTTGTTCCTGTGTCCAAAATCCCTTTAAATGCTTTTTTCTTTATTAATTTTATCTCAAGGTGATCCTGCTTAACCTGTTGAACCCAATAAGTATCAGAAAACCCAAAGCATTTAGGTGCCCTTTCTTTATTACAGATTTTCCAATTTTTGTCAAGGGAAGAATAACCAATGAAGCAATACAAGAATCTGGGGGAGATTTGAACCATGTTTTGAGTAGATTGAACCATAACCATGATTTCCCCCTTGCAGCTGAAACAAGCAACATTGTTTCTTCATCTCTTTTGTGTGGGCCAAGCTCCAGACTTGGTGGAGCTCTTTGGTTCCCTCCCCTGCTTGCTGGCCTGTGAGAAGTAGTGAGAGGAGCAGAAAGCTGCAGTTTCTCCTTTTAAATGGCCCTTTAAAATCTGTAGAGGTCCAACTAGAATTTTTTTTTGTACCTAATCTTGTTCTAAACTGTTTTCCCATTTCCTCCAAAGTATGTAAATTTACAATTCCTTCTTCTGGAAACAAATTCAAAAAATGTAGCAAGCTGTGTAGTGTCAGTGTATTGAAAACTAAAATTGACCTAAAGCAAAAAAGACCTAAATAAGTGTATAGTTACATTAATTGTGAATTTGAAACAAGTACCCCTGAAATAAATAATTTCAAAAAACAATGGAGCTTGAGAATTTTCACTACCAGATATCAAGGCTTAATGCAAAGCCATAGTGAGTGATATGCTGGAGTCAGTCAATTATCAGCTCCTGAAAGCCAAATGTTATATTTTTAGAAGTTTTACAGGTTAGTTGTTGTCACACTGGTTATTCAAAATTGTCTTTTGTGAGAGTATTTTGTGAACAAAAATCAGCAAACCACAAATCAGGACCACACTACCCCCCTAACCACCAGAAGCCTGCTGAGCCAAGCAGGGCCAGGCCATCTCAGGGAAGTTGTCTGAGTTGTAGCACACCTACTCCATGGCAGGGTTGTTGTATGCCCTGCTGGAAGTTTATCTTTTGGAACTGGTAGGCTTTCCACATCAGTTTTAAATTTACATTGATTGGCCCAATGATACAGTCATCTACACTTTGGACAGAGAGTCGAAGGTTTTGTTGGAGGGACACATAGTGGCCGTGTTGCCCCCAAAGGTGCGGTAGCACAACTATTAGCAAAATGCCCCTCCCCCACAACAAAAACAAGTAGCTTTGTTTTTTCTCTTTCCTTTAGGCTGTGAACTGATGATCTGATTGATTATAATTTGTATCTGACTACTGGGGATTTGAAGTTTAGTAACCAGGTAGATAGGCTGAAAACCCTCTATGTAATCCCCAACTCATCTGGCTTCTTTTAGCATCAATTGCAAGGGAGATGGAGAAACCAGCTCTGCTCCCTGAGAGGTGAAAGTTCCATCCTGTGATGCAGCAAAGTTTGAGCCAAAAAGGCAAGCGTTACCACTTGTGGCTCAGTTAAGGTTATCAGGGTGGCTGTCATTCCATCTTGCCCTGCTCAGGACTCAATTCTAAAGCAGTGCCTGGAGCCAGTTCCACTGTGGTTGTCTCAAGCAGCTTATGATTATTAAGAGCCTGTCTAATCCAGATCCACAGAAGGACTGAAAATACTGCGGTCAAGCATGCAACAAACAGTTCCTTATACATTTGTGATTATTTTGAATATGTTTGTCATATAATAATATACCTCTCTCCTTTTTTCTTTTCCAGGGAAGGGGTTTCTCACAGGTCCATTTATAACTGTCCCTTGAGAAAAAGGGATTTTCAATGCCCCACTCTTTACACCTGATGAAATCAACATCAATACACTCCAGTGAAGACTACTGACCTATACCAATGCACTTCTTCCGCTAGTTGCGTGTACATGAGAAGCATCCCCTCACCCTCAGTCTCTTACCCATCCATGTTCTGACACCATATGCTGTGACCCATGTGGCTTCTGAGGTTCTTGGGGTGAAGGACTGTGAGAGGATGAGAAAAAGTAAGAGACAAAGCTGGGGTCAGGTGGAGCCCTTACTCTCCTGATGGGAAGAAAGGTACTGCTCAAACAATGCTGCATGTTTACTTATATACCAGAAAGGAAGATGTCAATTTCTGCCCCTATGCCTAGCAATCCATTGTTTGGATTGTCTAGGAGTTTGGTGTTTCTCTGAGCTGTAGCAACATTTTCACGTGGTTGACCCAGGTGCTCTTTGCTATTTTGGTAGGGTCAAGTTTGAGTCAAGCCCTAGGTCAATTTCCAGTTTCAGCTGCTCCCAACAGGAAGAAGAATATGTGAAGTCTTTTCCACACTGCTCGCATACATCGGGTTTCTCCCCAGTGAGTTTGTTCATGCAGTTCAAGAGCACTTGGCCACCTGAAGTTTTTACCACAGTGCTTACACAAATAGTGCTTGTCTCCAGTGTGAATTCTTTCATGCACATGAAGATTGCTTGAAAAACTGAAGACTTTACCACAGGACACACACACACAAAACGGTTCTTTTTTATTTTTATTATTTAAGAGAAAAAACACAAAAGAAAGGCAACAAGCAAAAGAGACAAAGGACTAGAGTGAATGCACAACAGTAACATTACAGGTTTACAAAACAGGATGATAGAAACTTGACAATGGTTGCAATATTGCATATCATTATCTTCAAAATGGTTGTTTACATTAACAGATATAGACATGTTAAATTCATCTGATCATGTCAGTATGAACGGTGCTTCCTCAATATCTAATACATTCAGCAGTGTGTTTTAAGTATCTTGCATATACATATATACAGATTTATATCTTTTCCTGTTCCCTTCACTCTTTCCCCCTTTTCCCTTCCCAATTAATTTTACTCTTTGAGCTGTATTTTACCCTTACATAGTATTTATTACAGATTTTGGATCATATATACTTTTTCAGTTTCTTACACTAGGGAGACAATATGGTATTTACACATGTGGGTTTGATTTATCTCACTTATGAGTATGGTCTCAAGTCGTGATCATTTACTTATAAGAGTCTCCATGCAATCTTTCTCAACAGCTGAGTAGTACTCCATTGTGCAAAAATACCACATCTTTTTTATCCATTCCTTGATTGATGGGCACTTGGGTTGTTTCCAAGATCTGGCTATTACAAATCGGGTTGCTATAAACATGGGTGCACAAATATCACTGTGGTATGATGATTTCAATTCTTCTGGGCTAATGCGCAGAAATGGGATACCTGGGTTGAATGGGATCTCTAATCCTAGCTTCTTGAGGAATCTCCACACTGACTTCCACAGTGGTTGCACCAGTCTACACTCCCACCAACAGTGGAGAAGAGTTCCTTTTTCCCCACAGCCCCTCCAGAATTTATTGTTGGTTAATTTTTTAATCTTGGTCATTCTTTCTGGAGTGAGATGGAATCTCAGTGTTATTTTAATTTGCATTTCCCAAATGACCATTGATGTTGAACATTTTTTCATATATTTATTTGCCATTTGTATTTCTTTCTCTGAGAATGTATTCATCTCAGATGGCCATTTTTGGATTAGGTCCTTAAATTTTAGAGGCCTGATTTCTTTTAATTCTTTGTATGTTTTAGATAGAAGTCCTTTGTCTGATGGACAATTGGCTAAGATATTTTCCCAGTTCGTGGGTTATCTTTTCACTCTGTTGGAGATTTCCTTTGACATGCAAAAACTTTTTAGTAAGATGAGATCCAAGTTTTTGATTCTGGGAAGTGTTTCCTGTGCAATCTGATTTTTGTTCATGAACTCTGTGCCTACTCCTATGGCATCGAGACTTTTACCTACTCTGTCTTCTAGTAAGTTTAGTGTCTCTGTTTTAATATTCAGGTCTTTTATCCATGTTGACTTTATTTTAGTGCATTCTGATAGGCATGGATCTAGTTGTAGTTTATGGCATATAGAAAGCCAGTTTTTCCAGCACCATTTGTTAAAGAGGTTATCTTTCTTCCAATGTACCTGTTTGGCCCCTTTGTCAAAGATGAGGTGGCTGAGTGTGTTTGTAGTTGTGGCTGTATCTTCTGATCTATTCCATTGATCTTCAGGTCTGTTTTGATTCCAGTACCATGCTGATTTTATCACAGTAGCTTTGTAGTATTCTTTCAAGTCAGGGATTGTGATGCCTCCTGCCTTCCCTTTGTTGCCCAGAAGTGCCTTTGCTATTCTGGGTCTTTTCTGGTTCCAGATGAATTTCAAGAATGGTTCCTCTAGTTCTGTGAGGTAGGCCATTGGTATTTTGATTGGGATTGCTTTAAATCTGTCTAATGATTTTGGGAGAATGGCCATTTTCATGTTGTTTGTACTTTCTATCCTTGGGCGGTAATATGTTTCCATTTTCTGAAATCTTCAATTTCCTTCTTCAGAGTAATGTAAATTTCACTGTATAGATCTTTTACTTCCTTTGTTACATTGATTCCTAAGTATTTCATTTCTTTGGATGTTATAGTGAAGGGTGTGGTTTCCCTTGTTTCTCTGTCAGTGACTTTGTTGTTTGTGTACAGGAATGCTATTGATTTTTGAGTGTTCACCTTGTATCCAGCAACATTACTGAATTTGGTTATTACTTACAGAAGTTTTCTAATGGATTTTTGAGGGTCTTCTATGTAGAGTATCATATCATCTGCAAATAATGATAATTTCACTTCTTCCTTTCCTATCATTACTCCCTTTATTTCTTTCTCTTGCTGGAAAACAATACTACATGCAACAGGAACCCAGAAAAAAGCAGTGGTAGCTATTATGTTTGCAGACAATATGAGCTTCAAACCAAAAATAATCAAAAGAGATAAAGACAGTCACTACATACTTGTTAGGGGAAAACTTCAAGAGGAAGAGATTACAATCATAAATATATATGCACTGAATATGGGAGCACACAACTATGTAAGAAAAGTCTTAATAGACATGAAAAACCAAATGAACAATAATACAGTATAATGGGAGACCTTAACACCCCACTGTCACAGAGAGATAGATCAACCAAACAAAAAATCAGCAAAGAAATAACAGAACTGAATCAAACTTGTGAACAAATGGGCCTAGTAGATGTGTACCAAGTATTCCACCCATCCGCATCAGAATACACGTTCTTCTCAGCTTCACGTGGGTCATTCTCTGAAATAGATCATATACTGTCCACGAAACATGGTTAAGTAAATGCAAAGGAACTGAAATAATTCCATGCATATTATCTGACCATAGCTTAGTAAAATTGGAAATGAATGACAAAAAAACCTACAATAACTGCCTAAACACATGGAAATTAAATAATACTCTCCTAAATAACCAGTGGGTCACAGAAGTTAAGAAGAAATTAAACAATACCTACTATTGAATGAAAATGCAAATACTAATTACCGGAAACTGTGGGATGTGATGAAAGCAATCTTCAGAGGGAAATTATTAGCACTAAACTCCCACATCAGAAAAATGGAAAGAACACACATAAACAACCTAATGCTGCACCTCAGACTTCTAGAAAAAGAAGAGCAAGTCAAGTCCAAAGCCCAAAGAAGGGAGGAAATTATTAAGGTTAGAGCAGAAGTTAATGCAATTGAAACTAAGAAAACGATACAAAGAATTAATGAATCAAAGAGTTGCTTCTTTGAAAGAGTAAATAAAATTGATATACTCCTAGTGAATCTTATGAAAAAGAAGAAAGAAAAAACTCAGATTCAAGCAATAAGAAATGAAAAGGGTGAAATCACTACAGACCCTGTGGAAGTACAGAAGATCATCAACACCTACTTCAAAAACCTTTCCTCACATAGATTCGATAACACAGAAGAAGTGGACAGATTCCTAGAAACCTATGAATTACCAAAGCTGAATCAAGAAGATGTAAAGCTGCTGTATAACCCAATTTCAGCTAATGAATTTGAAAATGTAATTAGGACCCTAGCCACAAAGGAAAGTCCAGGCCCTGATGGATTCACTGCTAAATTCCAGAAGAAATTTAGGGAAGACTTAATGCCAGCACTCCTCAAACTCTTCAATGAAATCGAAGGGGAAGTAAGTCTCCCTAACTCATTCCTGGAAACAAGTATTACCCTAATACCAAAACCAGAGATAAACCCAACCAAAAATGAAAATTACAGGTCAATCTTTCTCATGAACATAGATGCAAAAATCCTCAAGAAAATACTGGCAAATAGAATACAGAAAGTTATCAGAAAGTTATACACCATGATCAACTGGGATTCATCCCAGGAATGCAGCGATGGTTCAACATATGCAAATCAATAAATGTAATACACCATATCAACAGGGCCAAGGACAAGAAACACATGATCATCTCAATAGATGCAGAAAAATCTTTCAACACAGTCCAACACCCATTCATGATAAAAATTCTACAGAAAATCATAATAGGTGGTCTCTTCCTCAACCTGATAAAAGCCATATATCATAAACCAACAGCCAACATCTTACTAAATGCACAAAAACTGAAAACTTTCAACCTAAAATCAGGAACAAGACAAGGATGTCCATTATCACCACTCTTATTCAATATAGTTCTGGAAATACAAAATGGTTCTTGAAAGCATGATTTCTTTCATGTTATAAAACTGTACTATCATGAGTAAAGGGTTTTGCACAGAATTTGCATACATAAGATTTCCCTCCAGTGTGAAATTTTTCATGTTTCTGAAGGCAATGGAAACACCTGAAGACTTTCTTACATTGTTTGCATTCATAGGGTTTTTCTCCATCACATGTCTTTTTATGCTTCTGAGGGAATTCATAAGTGAATTCTTTTCCAAATTCCTTACATTTACATGATTTCTCTTCACATTCCAGATTCTCATATGATTTTTGTCTAGTAACAGCTCTAAGGGGCATATCTTGGGATAACTGCTCAATGAAAACTTTTCTGCACACGATTTCATTCCAGAAGTTTTGTTGTTCGACTTATGAGCTGAAGTCTGAAGATCTAGAGATCTAGATATCTGGAGATTTCTCCACACTGATGATCTTTCTTGTGTTCACAGGGCTTCTCCAACATGTGACTTCTGTCAGAAAGGAGAGTAAACATAATGGGATTGTTAATGGCTTTAAATTTATTGATAGGTATTAGGATTACACTTTAGCATTGTGAAAATATTATAGGCTTTATAGCCTGTATAAATTGTGTGGACAATTTTACACTAAATGCTGAGGAACATATTTGTTCTGCAGAGATTCTCAAAATAGTAGCATTACATGGAGTTTCTTAGGACTGTTTCCACATTAGCTCTTTTGCAAACACTGAACACCTAAGTTCAAGATCTTTGTTTCTTAGAAAAAATATTTTAAAATAGATACTTTGGAATTCAGATTTTAAAATGTTTGCCTATGCACAAAGAAAGACCTTGGAGACAGGACTCAAGGGGAAACATGAAATTCCTTAATATTATATCCTTTTACACAAATTATGAATGTAATTTCATACATTTTTAACAGCATTGGATGAAAAGAAATTGTGTGTGTGTTAAAGCCTCAGAAACAGTGACTTTTTAGCATCTCTAGGATGTTTGGTAAGTTTAGAGTACTGCAATAATTAGAATTTTGGATCTTTGGGATAAAAATATTGATCCTTTATTTTACTTCATAGAAATTGTGCTTACAGAAAGTAATTTTTGATGTTGAGCAAGTATTGTCTGTTTTCTGTAAATGTCATGACAAATTTGGTGAGGAACACTGCTTTCTCCTGAAAGAGCAGATTACCTTACGTTTTTCCTGAGTCTTTGGTCCTCATCTTCATTAATCTAGTCTCCATGTATGTATTCTGAAACAGACCCAGAAAAATCATCCTAAATTATTAAATTATAGAAAAACTGTAACAGTCTAGGTTGACACTATGCTCTGACATGCTATATTAGTTACCAAAGTATTTCTTTTCTCATATTTCAAATCTCTGAACTGCACAGATTAGCAAGAAATATGTGCTCTCTAATTTAGTCAACAAATGATGTCTCCCTTTCCTAAGAATGCCTGGTTCCTGATGTCTTCTTTCATCACTGCTCAGTACAGATCTTTTCTGGAATGAAACCAACAAATCCCACGCCTCCTAAATGAAGTTCACAACCGCATCCTCAAAGGTCACTGACTCCTGAAATATGCCAGGTATATTTTCAGAAGGAATGGTAACACTGGAAGCACCTGGAGATCTGTACTAAACTCAAAATGAGTTCTCACAATACTGTGACATCCCTTGCGGGTAGCTGGTATACTCTTTCTCTCCACCATGACAGCTGCTTGGTTTTTGAGAAGTTAGATTTCAAGTGTTCCATACAGCACATGAACATCTATCGTACTTGTGATCTCACATACACTGCTAGGTATCCCTAGTGTTTCTTTCTACAGTGGCTCTAGCACTTGTGATTGCCCTACCTCGTATACAAAGCACAATGAACACCAGCAGTCAAGAGGTTTTCTAGCCTAGAAATGCTCATTCTATTTCCTTCATTGGTATCTGGGAAAGTAAATGGGATATGCCTCACTCATCCAACTGACAAGAAGACCTCAATTTTGTCATACTACTACATATTCTCTGAATGTTGTCCCACCCTGGAGCCCAAATATTTCTCTCAAGAATGTACTGTATATTTGCCTCTGGAGGAAGATATGAATTTAATAAAGTATTTTCCCCAAAGTTAAAAGTCAATCTAAAAAAGTAGTACCATCATCACAGGAAAGAATAAACCAAGTAACCCTGCCTCAAAACTAGCATGTCTGCAATCTACCTATGCAAAGTAAATACCATCATTTGGCTCATGTGCTTGGAAGTTTCATTCCATGGTTTGTTGACTTCTGGGCAGAAATGACATGGTGTAAGGACCCGGTGGTGGAAAATCACAGCAGTTAGGAAACAGTGAGAGTGAAGGGAGGAACCAGAGATGTAGGTATAACCTCCAAAGGATGTTTACATCCTTCAATCGGGCCCAACCTGCTAATACAAACTAAGCAAAACTTAGCAATGAGCTTATCAGAAAAAAAAAAAAAAAAAGAGCAAAACCTTCATTATTGCTTCACCTGTATGAAATCCATGAGACTACATAGTGGAGTGAATTGGATTGGCATCGTTGTATCATATGGGAAACCTATTCATCTTGCTTCTATTCACAGATTTAAATGAATGAGTATATAAAAAAATCCCTTTGTACTTTTTCAAATGACTTTACATGGTCCATATGTAAGAATTAACACTGGATAAAATCCTCTGAATGTCCAAATTATCAGTTGGCATTTACACAGATACTTTCCAAAGCCACTGAAAATTCATCCTATGAAATTCTATGAATGTAAGTAATGCAGCGTAAACAGAATGATGCAATGAAATTTGGGTAAAATGCACCAGAAGTTACTCCATGCGAAGGAGATGTAAAAGATAGGAATCATCCTTTTCAGTTGCTGCTTGTTAAAGTTCATCTCTGGATCATGGATACTTCACTTCTGAAAACAAGCTAAAAACTTTTGCTAAATATTATTTAAGCAATAGTACATGAGTTATGTGTGGATTCCCCTGCCCTCTGTACTGGGGATAGAACCCCAGTGTGCTTCTGCAACTCACCTACATCTGTAATGATATGTAACATTTGTTGTATTTGTATACTAAAGTATGTTGATTTATATATTTGTGTATTAATCATATATATAAAGGTGTA
>RJWM01046022.1:0-12515 GCA_004363535.1 Dasyprocta punctata
CACTCCAAGCTCTTCTTGACTTAAAGGTTTGTGTTGAGAAGTCTGCCATGATTCTGATAGGCTTTCCTTCATAGGTGATCTGTTTCTTTTCTCTGACAGCTTTTAGTATTTTGTTCTTGTGCTGTATATCTGATACCCTTATTATTATATGTCTGGGTGAGGATTTATTTTGGTTGTGGTTAATTGGGGTTCTGTATGCATCAGTTACCTGTATTTCAGATTCTCTTCCCATGTTTGGAAGGTTTCTGCTATTATTTCTGTGAATAGTCTTCGCAGGTCATTAGTATTGACCCCTGCTTTTTCGTTTATGCCTATTAATCTTATGTTATTTCTCTTAGCATCATCTTGCAGCTGTTGAATTGTTGTTTCTTGGTTCCTTACTATTTTTAGGAGATCTTTTCTTTCATGGTCATGATCTCCCATGCTGTCTTCAAGATCTGAGATTCTGTCTTCAGCTTCATTTAAGCGGTTTTTCAACCTTTCCATGGAGTTTTTCGTTTCCTGCATTTCCCTTTGCATCTGTTTCATGCATTCTTTTTTTGTCTTCCATTGTTCATTCCAGGTTTCGATCATTTTCTTAAGTTCTTCTATTTTTTTATCTTGCTCTTCTTTAGATACACACATTTCTTTAATAATGATTCTCATTTCATTTTTGAGCTGAGAGAATATTTCTGATTTGAATTTCTCTATAGCTTCATCAAGCTGTTTCTTTATTGCATTTTCTCTCATTTCAGAAAGTCTATTTGTGTGACTCCCACTGACTTCCATTTCAGTGTCTCTTGGGTTTGTTCTTTGTGGGCTGGGGGACTGAGACTGCCTCTTGGTCTTTTGTTTTGTCATTTTCTTCTGGAATCTATGTAGCTCTGTGTCCTGTGAAGCTGGCCGGACGTTCCCCTGAGGTTCGCGCTGATTTTTGGGTCGCGCTGAATCGCGGGACCCGGTGGGCTGGCTTCTGCATGCACCAAGGGAGGGCGGCCTCCTGGGGTGTGCGGGTGGAGACTCTGCCTTAACTGGGTGGGGGCCAAGGCCTCCCCGTCCCAGGGAGCTAGGCGGGGTACCCCGAGTGATGCCGACCCGACCCTGGTTCTGTCTGCAAGTTCAGCCCAATAGCTATGCAGGCGGCGCAAGTCTGGGCAGGTCCCAGGCCTACAGTTGGGCTCAGTCTTTTATTACAACACTGTCATGAGAAACAAATCAGGGCCCCATGAGAACTACCCTAGTCTCTCCAAGAGCAATGGTCTAATGAACCAATCACCTTCAACTATGTCACACATCTTAAAGGCTCCACACCACTTCCCACACCACCACACTGGGGAACAAGCTCCCAGCACAGGAACCCCAGGGAGACACATTCAAATCATATCCAAACAGTAGTCCTTACTACTATCACAGTAGCTCAATAGAATTCCGTGTTGAAATAATTCCAGTATTGACTCAGCAAGATTCTTAGTCCAAGAAAGTGGAACATGATTAGTGTGAGTCACAGGTCAGAAAAATCTTTTCTGAAATGGACTGTGTAGTGGCATGACAACTGATGGTGAACTTGTGGCACCTAACTGAACTGAATCAGCATGATGCTGGGTGTGGAGGGCCCACTTGAGGATTATTGCCAACAACATAAAAAGGAAAACTGGAGAGGAAGAGGTTGTGCTATTAACTCTCCTGGAGAAGCTTGTCATCCTGGTTTTCCTGATATGAACTTGGCTGTTCTCATCATTGGAGGATCTCAGGACCTCACTGTTGCTGAGCATTGTTGCAATTCTTTTTTGGGGAAAGCTGGTCCTTACTTTGAGTGTTGCTTCCTGGCTCCAGTGCAGATCCCTCACTCTGCTGGTATAGATCCTTCTAGCTTCCACTCACTTTCGGGCTTTCCCAGAGCAGATACATGATACAGACTTGCATGACACATTGTCATGGGCTCCAGGACTCATGGAGGACATTGACATGGGCTCTATGTCTTCAACTGGACTCGTGCAGGACATTGGCATGGAATCCAGGCCCTCAGTTGAATTCTTTGGGTCTCTAGTGTGTGGACAGATCTCCCACACTCTTTCTGCATTTGATTCTTTGGGTGAATATTATAAAATAATCCTATAAATTACGTGTCCTGAATTAAATCCTTTTCCTTGCAAACTATAACTACAGTAGACCAGGAAGTAAATTTGCCTTGTCTTTTTTGTCCTACTTCATATAATGCTTTTAATTCCCAGATGTGTTGAAGATTCAGTAAAAGAAAGGGTATATAAGTACTTTGAGTATGTGCTGATTGATAAATAGGTAGATCACATTTAAAAGTCTATACAAGCACCTTGAATGTTTGTTGATAGCACATTTTATTGATCAGTTCATCTGTTATGAGACTTTAGGTTGCTTACGTATCTTGGCTATTTTGAATAATTCTGCAATGAACGAGGAAGTGTAGAGACTTTGTCAAGACACTTACTTCATTTCCTTTGGATATACACCCAGAAGGGGGATTGTTGGAACATGAAGCAGTTTCATTTTCAATTTTTGAGGAACTTCCATGCTATTTTCCATAATGTGTATACTAATTCCCTCCAAAAGTGTTGAAGCATTTCCTTTTCTTGAAAATTCTTGAGTTACTACCTTTTCCAACAGGTGTAAATTTGTATCTCACTGAAGATTAAGGATATAGAATATGTTTCATAGATTCATGAGCCATTTGCTTGTTTTTAGAAAATGTCTATTCAGGTCTCTAACAATTTTTAAACAAGTTATTTGTTTGTTTGGTTTGTTTGTTTGCTAGTTCTCACTGTTGATTTGCACTTCTTACATAACCTGAATATTAACCCCTTTTAAATTTATCATTTGCAAAAAGTTTGTCCCATTTAGTAGACTGTCTTTTCCCTCTGTTTTTCCCTTTGCTATACAGGCTTTTAATTTGATTGCAATCCCATTTGTCTATATTTTGTTTTTGTTGTCTGTGCTTTTGGTGTTATACCCAAACAATAATTGTCAAGGCCAATGTCAAGAAGTTTTTTCCTGTGTTTTTGTCTAGTGGATTTACAAATTGAAGCTTTACATTTAATTTTTAAATCCATTTTTATTTTTTATTTATTCCTGTTTTTTTCCCTACAGATTGAACCCAGGGCCTTTGCACAGAGCTACATCAGCTACATCCTAAGCCTTTTTTAAAAAAAGGTTTGTTGTTGTTGTTGTTGTTGTTTTTGGAGACAATGTCTCACTAAGTCACTACCTTGCCCAATTTGGTCTCGAATTTGCAATCCTCCTGCCCAGCCTGCCAAAGTATTGGGACTTCAGACACACTATATTCCACCATACCCAAGTTCTAGTTAGTTTTTATACATGGAGTGAAATAAGGGTACAATTTCCTCCTTTTGCAGTGAATATATAGTTATCTGAACACTAATGAAGGGACTATTATTTCCCCCATGTATATTCTTGGTATCCTTGTTGAAGATCAGTTGACCAGAGAGTATGAATTTATTTCTGGATTCTGTCTTCTATTCCACTGATCTCTTGGTCTCTTACTAGACTAATATAATTCTTCTTCTTTTTTTTTTTTTTTTTTTTGAGACAGGGCTTGCTGTGTTTTCCAAGGTGGCCTGGGTGTTACAAGGCATTCACCACCATGGCCAGCTATGCCAAAATACTTTGACAGGCACAAGGTTATGACTTGGCAGTTGCAAGGTTGTGAGTTCGATCCCCGGTACAAAAAAAAAAAATCCCCTGAACATACAGAAATAAATTAATTTTACCTTTCAGTTAATCTACAGTTAGAAGCATTACAAATCAAAATTATCAGTGTCATGAATTTTTCACAAAATGGATTCACAAAGTCTTATCTACAGAAATGAAGTAAGAACTGTTTAACCAAGAGACATATTGCAGAATCAACATGTTCTTTTGGCTAACTACACAGTGGAAGTCTAATCACAGCTGGGTATTGTCCACTGATAATTCACACATTCAAGAACAGATTAATCACTACATCCTCAGTTGTTCACTTATTCTGCCATACTGTCACATTAAGAGCATGGCTATCCAAAGAAGAATAGGTATAACACAGGGCTCCCCTGTTTCAGGAATTGTAGTGGCCAGTTGTTTGGTTAGTAATGGAAAGTTGTTTAAATAAGACAAATATAAATTCTTAGCAAATCCACTGATGTGGCTAGCCTTCCCCATGTTTCTATCTGGTCAAAGCAGGCCATACCTACTGTTTCCAGAGCAGCCTCTTTCTGAAAGTAGTCATTTACTTTAACCAGGCATGGTGGTGCACGCCTTTAATCCCAGCGAGGCGGAGGTAGGATGAGCATCGTGAGTTTGAGGCCGGCTTGGGTTAAAACGCAAGTGCAAGGCCAGCCTGAGCTACATACTGTGACTCTGCCTCAAAAAAAAAAAACTAGGGCTGGGAGTTCGGCTCGGTGGCTTAAGTGCCTGTCTGGCAGGCTCGAAGTTGTGAGTTCACAACAATCCAAAAAAAAAAAAAAAAGAAAAAGTCATTTACTTTGAATTGATCAGGTAGAACTTATTTAACTCAAAGTCTCTTTAAAATTGTTTTTAATTGTTGTTTTTCTGGAGCTAGGCATTGAACCCATGGTCTCCCATATGGTAGGCAAGAGCTGAAACATTGAGCTATTTCCCCAGCCCAATTCTATCTTGACTACTGTAGCTTTGTGATTTATTTTGAAATCAGAAAGTGCAATGTTTCCACCTTTATACTTTCTCAAGATTGCTTTAGATTTGTGGGGGCTTTTATGGATCCATATATATATTAGGATGTTATTTCTATTTTTGTAAATAGAATTGGATTCATCTGTTGATCATTGTGGTAGTATGGACATTTTGACAAAATTAATTTTTCCAATTTATGAATACACATGTCCATTCAATTATCTGTGTCTTTAATAAATGCATTTTTGAGGGTTTGTTTTGTTTTGTTTTTTGGTACTGGGGATTGAACTCACAACCTCGCACTTGCCAGGCAGGCACTTATGTCAGTCAGCTAAATCTCCAGGCTTAAATGGATTTTCATGTATGAAGTTTTCTTTTCCATTTACTTGAAGATACAAAACATGTTTTTGGAGCTATGATTTGAGCTTGGAAAATATATCATTTGCAAATTTTTTGTGGAAATGGAAATCTCACCTCTGTTTTAAATTTTGACAGAATGGGAAGTGTATTAAGCAGCTTGGCATTACTTGTGATTGAAATAGCATTAGTTGTCCACAGTGTAAGATTTTCATATAAGCATTGTTTTTGTTTCTTTTTTTTTTTTGTACTGGGAATCAAACTGAGGACCCTGTGCTTGCCAGGCAGGTGCTGTGCCACTGAGCTATGATCCCAGTTTTTTGTGATTTCATTTTGAGAAATATGATAAGTCTATAACAAAATCTAACTTTCAAAACCACTCATGTTCAATAATAGTGATTGAGAGAGGTTTTTCACATTCCAAAAAAGGTCACTCTCCAGTCTGTATCCAAAAACTGTAATCAAACTTTACTACTGCTGTCATTAAACTGCAGTATGACAGGCCAAATCAGGATATTCAGAACATTACATATTTGACAAAAGTTAACAGAACTAAAAAGCAAAAAAGTTAACAGAACTAAAAAGCAAAAAAGTTAACAGAACTGGTGATCATTAGGTCCACGAGAGTAAATACAGTTTCTGCTGAAACTGCCGACTCAAGACCACACGAGAGATTAACACATCTGCAAATCACCTGCTGATGAGCAGTACAATAACTAACCATAGGATATACTCCCTTATGTTTTCACAAGCGTTATACATTTGCCCAACTAAGACTTTCTGCTCCACAAATATTTTTATCACCATTGATTATAATGGATCTTAGCAGATTCCACTTTAGTTTGTATTGCTTTTTTAACTTTTGAAATATATTCACACATAGTAGTTCCATACAATTCATACAGCAGATTTTTTAATCATTCAAACTCAACACTGAATCCTTAAATAAAAAATAACTAAGCAGTATATCTGATATTTGTCAACACAGCAAGAGCCAAGAAAAATCTCTTAAAATCATTTACCTTAGTTTGTCTGACCCTAATTTAAACCAACCATAGTTCTGATATTTCTCTTTCCCAGGCATTTTCCCAGACTCCCCTACAGCAAGATATGGCAATGTGCTTTGCTTTTATTTTTTGAACATTATGATTTTAATTTTATTTTAAAGAGAAGGAAACCAAACAAAATAAAACAGAATAAAGGCAATCAAAACAGTGAAAATGATGCAGGACTTCAAAACAGGATAATAGGAAACCAACAATGGCTATCATAATGCTTCTTGTTATCTTCAAAACTGCTACCCATTCCACCAGACATAATAAAATCAAACAAAACAGAACAAAATAAAACCAATCAAAATAGAATATTGAATAAAACAAAACAATAAAACAGAAAAAAAAATCAGTGAGAACAATACTGGATTTCAAAAACACAACGTTAGTACTGCCTTACGAGACTTATAGAACCTTGTTTCTAGATTTCACAGTATACCGGAAAGAAAGGGTCTTATAAGGAAGAAGTAAGTGTTCCTTGATTCTGGCTTCTGCACTTTTTGAAAATGGGTAGAGAAGCAATTTGTTCTCTTATTGCTTCTCCAAACTTGGTCTTTCTTCATCCCACCTAATTCTGATGAAACCTCTTACCCAGGCACTTATTTAAATAGGTATGGGAGCCGAGGCAGGTGGGGAGAGGTTTGAAGAAACTTACTGACTCAAGCTTCTCAGATTCCAGTCCTTAAAACTGTGATGCAGATTATAAGGTACAAAATCCCCTTGAATCTGTTCAATCAAAGGAAGGATTAATGTAAGAAAATAATAATCCAGGTGTATAGTTCAGTATTAGAGCACTAGTCTTGTATGCGTGAGGCCTGGGATTTGATCTCCAGCACCACCAATAGAAGTAATCAAAATTCAAGGAGGCCCTCACTCTCACCCCGCCCTTGCACTACACCAAGAGTGATGCCTCTTTATATTTTGTACCCCAGATCCTCACTTGACTCGCCCTAGTATAGTTCAGCTGTGGCCCTTTGTGAAACACAAAGCACGTGAATGAAGTAACTGAAGAATTAAATGTTTAAGAGCCAGGAAATAAATTCTCCTTCCCTTCCATCTCCCATCTTCTTACCGCCTCTCCCATGGGCTAAGTCCAAAGTAAAGTCGGAGGGCAAGGAATCCCTTTTAATGCAGTTCACACAGGTCAGCCAAAAGCTAGGTGGTGAGGCTAAGGGGGGACCTAAAGAGGCAGAAAGTACCCTTTGTAGGCTAGGAATAAGACAGCCAATAATGATGGTCTAATGTGATCAGCCCTCCTAATGCTATGCACTTTATTTCAGTCTAGAGCACTGTTACTTTTCAACCTTCCAACTTCATTTCTATTAAGACTCCTCTCCTTTAAAAAAGGAAAAAAAGATTTGTCCAGATAAGTCAGGATTCAACCTACTGAAAATGATAATACAAGGCATAGGCCAGCTCCTATGTAGAAGGTGACCTCCTCAGAGACAGCTATTTAACTGGTTCCTGACAGCTTCAATTACCACTAATGGATTTATTCAGTGGCCATCATGCCCTGTTATCACACCATTTAGGACATGTACAACCTTTATAGTCTATCTTAATTCCTTTCCTTTTCCTCACCATCCCCTGTAGGTTTTTTTTTTTAAATATATATAGATGTTACTTTACATCAGAACATTACAAACAGAAATATAACAATAGTTAGCTCTGAGTAACTGTTAATGTCACCAGGAGTATTTTAATGCATAGTGTAATAATGCTTGCAGATAAAGTAACTTTATTTAAAGCATTAGACATTAGCAAAATGTTCCCACTGCATTCACATTTCCATCTGAGTAAATTAAGAGTATGTCCTTCATCTTGCTTTTCTTGTTAGGATGCAGCCATTAAAGATTAGATAATTTGGGGGATCATTTTTCTCTCTTATGAGTAAATGTTTCGAGAGTTTATACTGAAATCTCATTTAGAGGAAAACAAAGGCAACTTTGTTATTACAATTTAACCCTTCATTCTTAACCATACTGAAAGCAGATGCAAATAAAAATGGGTTTCTTATCTACTGTATTAAACAAGGAAATATATTTATTTATAGAAAGTTATACGATTAAATTGCATTTCATCCAGAAAGTATTAAAGATACTTGGCTCCTCCAAAAAGAGTAGCAACAAAAAGATGCACTTCCTTTTTCCTGCCTAAATGCACTTAAAAACATGTTCTAGTGATATATATAAGCAAAACAAAAATATTAAAGATTTTTCTCCACTGCTGTTATCTGCAGCAGAATGATATTTTTGATAAATGCAATGAAGAATTCCTTCTTTATTAGGTTAGTTTTAATTTATTTATTTTATACTTGGTTTTTATTCTGGTTTATTTTTCTTGTTGTTCTTGTTATTGTTCTTACTGTTGATTTAGAGGGTTTTAAACATTTTTTTAACCCTGTGAAAGTCTGAGGTTTTCTATGCATAATCTCACCATAGCCTTTCCCTAAAACAATACTCCCTCTGGCAACAGAGACCATGACATAAGGTCTTCAGCGCTTAGCTAGGAAAGCACCTAAGAGATACTTAGAATTTCTTAGTGGTTTCCTTGGTGATTCCTTTTTGTTCTCTCAGTGATGTCCTTAGACCCCAAGCTAACATTGTAGAATTGGAATGAAAAACTTTATTGTCAGGGATGTAACCAAAAATGTGGTGGTGAGGGGAGGCAGTAATTTTGGATGGAGCTAACACACGAGAGATGAGGCATTTATTGAGGACTTTTTCTTTTGCAGTTTAAACTCTTGTTTTAAAAATTATGCAGCACAAATGTAGTCTCTTTCTCTGGGTTAATGCATTGGTGGATTTCTTTTAACCTTATGAGCCTGCTGATGAGAATTAGAAAAGTCAATTTCAGTCTCCAACGAATAAGTGAAGAGTGTTTAGCTTTTTCTAAAGTACTGAAGGCCTTAGATTACTTATCAGAATATTATGAGCAGAATGAAAATTTTCATGCAACACAGCACACCACACACATTTCACAAAAGATTTTTCAGTAACAAAGAAAAGAGAAACTAATTAGTGACTGATTGCTAGTTGGTTTAAACCAGATTATTGTTTCAGAGAACATTGCTAGAAAAAAAAAACACTAAATTTGCCCAAATATAAAGTGACCTCCAATTTAAATAAATCCATTATTTTCTTAATGAGAAGATGCAAATATAGTTCTTGTTCTTTTGTTTTTTGCCGACTTGAATATGTAATATTTTAGAAACATTGAATATGATGCATTCATGGGCACATTTGTGAATTCATGATATTTAATATTGTTTCAGAATGTTTCCCTGTGGTAGCCAGCTTTCTGTCACTGTGACAAAATACCTGGGAAAAACAAAGGAGGAAAGATTTATTTTGGCTCACAGTTTCAGAGGTTTCAGCCCACAGTCACTGGGATCCATCACTTCTAAGCAGGCAGTTAGGCAGAGCATCCTGGTGGAAATGGTACCATTGAGCAGAGCTGGTCACTCATGGTAGCTGGAAGTATGGGAGAGGCAAAAAAAATCCTACCCTTTCAAGGCTTCCCCCCAGGGACCCATTGCATCCAACTAGGCCTCACTTTCCAAAGTTTCACCGTCTCCCAGGAGAGACACCAAGTGGAGACAAAGTCTTCAATGCATAATATTGTGAGAAACATGAAAGACCCAAACTGTGATATTTCCTAATAATGTGTACTGGACAATATTATTCAGAGACTATTTACAACCGTCTACCAGCATTAATATTTGCATCCCAATTATTTGAGCCACATTTTAAATCATCATTTTTTTTAACATACCATCTTCACTTTCACCTAAGTTGCCTAAGACAAAATACTAAATCTGTATACAAGCTCCATTTGGAAATTTCTTTCTGAGTCATAAGTACTTATTTGAGTCAGGTGTGGTGGTATATGCCTATAATCCTAGCACTCAGAAGACCGAGGTGGGAGGATTGCCACAAGTTCTAGGTCAGACCAGCTATGTAGTGAGTTCAAAGCCAGCCTAAACTACATATTTAGACCTTGTCTCAAAAAAAAAACTATCTATTTGATTAAGGCAGTTATTTACATTCAGACTCTGTATAATACTCACTGAATAGAATGTTTAACATCATGGGTAGTTTAAATAATCTGATAACCCTACAGGACTTTTAATAAAGAAATAAGCAAACAAAATCCAGCAGTCTTTTAACCTATCTCTTTCCACTCCTGATTCCAGATCTTTAGTAGAAACCTCTCCAAAGTCTTTTAGAGTCTCTCCCCACCCTTAGTGTTTACTTTTTAAATTCTAAATCAGTCATATTAGGATCTCTTGATATTTTTTAGATTCTATTCATAGTTTTTACATTTTAAAATATGGATTAGAATTTAATCTGTCATATCTCCAATCCTCATGGCCTTTTCAGTATAAGTATGTCGCTATTTGTCATTAAATCAATGTTTAATGTTTACATTATTATGATTATGTTAATAATATTTCATTAATGAGCTACCTATGTAATATAGTAACATTTTTATTTGTGTGCAATTTTTTGGTTTTTTCTAGAGTCAGTGATTTGTCTCATTATTCTTCATTGTGCCTATTACTAATTTATTCTAAAACTGTCAAGGAAAACTGAAAATCTTTGTTCAACTGTCTAGACACTAAAGCATCAAGTAATCTGTGAGTTACATTAAGAAATTCCTCCTGTACCCCTGTCTTTCTGATTTGGCTCTATGTCAGCTCAGCCACACAATGTCATCCTGGTGCCCCCTATTCTCTCCTCTCCTCCTTCTCATCATCATCAAAAGCTCCTCACTGCTTTTCTCTGACAGACCTTTCCTCCTTTTCCCACATTTTCTTCAGTTTGCATTCGCTCTAGCTTCCTAAGAGAGAAAAGATGAAAAGCACTATTTTGAAGCCTTACAAAGATGAGTACCTGTGAGGCTTTGTCCCTAGCTTATTCTGTTAGGATTAGGGGCCCTTCATTCCAGGTGGGTACTTGAAACTTGCCACAATCTGAGTGACTTCCTGTCTTGGGATGGGTCCCCTGTGCACTTTTCTCTTGGTGATCCTTGTCTGACTTCTCCTGCCCCTGTGTCCTTGTCTCTAGAATTTATAGGTTGATCTGGAAGAGTCTTATAGATAAGGGAGCTCAGAGTTAATGATTAAGTAAGGGGATGTGTGTGTATCTAGTGCAATAATATAGTGACCCTGGAGTGAGAAAATATGTGTGTATATACATATATATATAAAGGCATATATAAATGATTATATATAAATGCATATTTATATGCTAAATAAGTGTTTTCTTTTAAGCTATGTAGCTACCTCTTGTTTTCTCTGCATTTCATTGAAAGTTGGTGGTAGTTAGCCTGGTGTTATAGTGTGGTTGGATGGCCCCCACTTAAGCCTCGTGTAATCATGGACACAGCTGAGTCTGGTGTTCATGATTGGTTTGTTGTCTGGTGCTGGGATTGCTGGCATGAGTGCTGCACCCACCCAGGGTGGAGCCAACACACAGTTGGCGAGAAGAAGGCTGTCTTCCCTCTCTTGCCGGTTCATGCCTTGCTGTTTGAGGGGGCCATGGATGGCTGCCCATCAGCCATGCCACCCTGCCTTGCAGCCAGCTGAGTATGGACTGAAACTTCCAAGAACTGTAAGAAATAAACTTTTCCTTCCCTAATTTTGGGCATCAGGTATTGTCTTAGCCATGAAAGAAAAGTAACTTAAGACACCTGGTTCTGTGTGCCTGGCTTCCTCCATGCTCTGCCTATAAACTCTTCTGCTTAATCTCTCCATTAGAGATCATTCCTTCCTTCATTGTAAATTCTTGCCACTACCCATGCGGCTCCTGAGGTTCTTGGGGTGAGGGACCACGAGAGGATGAGAAAATAAAGACAGAGCCGAAGCTGGAGTCAGGTGGAACCCTTTTCCTCCTGATGGGAGGAAAGGAACTGCTCAACCAATGTTGTGGGTTTATTTATATACAGGGAAGGATGACGTCAATTTCAGCCCCTCTGCCTTGCAACCCAGGCCTGACTTATTTAGGAGCCTGCTGTTTTGCTGTGCTGTGGGAGCGTTTTTTCACCTGGTTGACCCAGGTGCTCTTTGTTACTTTGGTACGGTCATGTCTGGGTCATTTTCCAGCTTCAACAGCTCCCAACAAATTCTTAGGACATTTGTGCTATCTAGTGCCTCTCTACATCTGGCATTAGCCAGTGAATCTAACTGCAGAGGTGAAAACCACTTTTAGTAGGATTTTTTACTAATTTTTTTTTTGTGTGTGTGTGTGGCACCAGCGATCGAACTCACAACTTCATGCCTCCCAGGCAGGCACTTAAGCCACTGAGCCAAACTCCCAGCTCTAGTTTTTTGAGACAGGGTCACACTGTGTAGTTCAGGCTGGACTTGCGCTCATGTTATAGCCCAAGCCAGCCTCGAACTCACAACGCTCCTCCTACCTCAGCCTCCCAAGTGTTTTGATTAAAGGC
>RJWM01046023.1:0-12503 GCA_004363535.1 Dasyprocta punctata
TCTCTCTCTCTCTCTCTCTCTCTCTCTCTCCTATACACCAATGTCTTAGTTTTACTTGGCTTATTGTTACTAATACATTTATCATGATCACTGTCTTGACATTTAGGTGGTTCTTTGACCAAGTCAACATGAGAATAATAACCATTCTGATTTCTAGACAATGAGGAAGGAATTTCACATCATGAAAAGTGCAGCCTTAGAAAAAGTGGATGCATATTTCTTGTCAAGGGAGCACCTAGCATTTGCATAGAATACAAAGACCTCAGTGAAAACCCCTCCAGCATAATTGCTATGTATAATACAGGACTAAATTGAGTTCACCCATAACCTTGCTTATAGGATAGAGTTGCTACAAAAACATAAAGTACGGCAAAGTCCATGTGGTACTGTAGTGTCATAGAGTAAAGGCTTTCAAAACTCACAGATATTAACACCAACTAAACACACGCACACACAGACACACACACAGAAACATCTATGACTAATAGATTATGTGTAAAGACATTGTCCAGAGTCAAAGAGAAGTCTGTGACTGGAAAATAAAGTCAATTAACTCCCTAGTGTGAAACCCACTCTCCTGACTTAATTTCTTTTAAAATTTCTATTTATACATGTTCGTGATACATAATAATTACATTTGTTTTGGAGAATTTGTTTTATATATGTTAAGAATATATATTAAGAATATATATATATGTGCATATATATTTTTAGTAATTTGATCCCTTTCCCTCCCCACCCCTCCATTCCCCTTAATCCTTTTTTCCATCTCTAAACAGTCTATTTCTCATTTTATATCATCTTTATTTTATTCTTCAAATTATTAATATTTGGGGTTTCTCATATAAGAGAAACTGTAATATTTAAACTTCTGCATCTGATTTACTTCATTTAACACTACAGTCTCAAGATTCTCCAACTTTCCTGCAAGTGACTCAAGTTTACCCTTCTTTATGGTTGAACAAGGCTTCATTGTGTATATATACCACATTTTCTTTATCTATTCATCTGTTGATGGACATCTAAGCTATTTCGATAAGTCAACTACTGTAAATTGTGCTGCTATAAACATGAGTATGCATGTATCATTGTAGTATGATGTCTTTAACTCTTTGACCCCTGGCCTAATTCATACTGTGTAATGAGAAACTGAGCTAGATGTCACCAGGAATTAGAACAGTAAAACGCCATTAATATATATTTTGACAGCAATTCAACAAATTCAGTTGCTAGAGATTTCCATAACCTGATAGAATTTTGTACTAGTGTTGGCTATTAAATTGTGTATTTTGCAATATTGTTTAAACCAAATATATCTGAATTTCTAAAAAGAGAAAAGAACTCTTTTGTTGTATGTACCTAATGATAATACACACATTTTCATGTAAAAAATTAAAACTTTGCCTTCAGTCCTTTAAATATACGGAGTTGATTATTTTAATGAACTGAGAGTAGAAATGTATTTTAGCCTTTTCATATTAATAATCAACTATTTTATTTATTTATTTTTTAAATTTATTTAAGAGAAAAAAAGACACATATAACAAAGACAAAAAGCAAGAGACAAACGACTAGAGTAAATGCACAACAGTAACATTACAGGTTTACAAAACAGGATGATAGAAACTTGACAATGGTTGCAATATTGCGTATTGTTATCTTCAAAATGGTTGTTTACATTAACAGATATAGACATGTAAAATTGATCTAATCATGAGTATTAATTGTTCTTTCTCAATAACGAATACATTCAGCAGTGTGTTCGTTTTAGTTATCTTACGTATACATATATACAGATTTATATCTTTTCCTTTTCCCTTCCCTCTTTCCCTCTTTTCCCTTCCCAATTACCTTTGCTCTTTGAGCTGTTTTTTACCCTTACATAGTATTTATTATAGATTTTCAATCATATATACTTTTTCAGGTTCTTACACTAAGGAGACAATACAGTATTTACACATGTGGGTTTGATTTATCTCACTTATGAGTACGATACTAATCAACTATTTTAAAATAGCATTTGATATTTCATTCTTTCTCCAGTCCTCTCAATCTCAACTGCAGCATTGATTTAGTTTCTAAGACATGTAAGTTGTTTCTAGACAACTATATATTTATATGATCCATACACTGCTTTTAATCTATGTACTATTACCCTATTTTCTTAAAAGCTAAAAATTAATAATAAGTTTTAGCATGTAGAAGATAGCAAAAGTTAAATAATCAATACTTTATAACTCAGCATTACCACTCATATAACCATCTGAGGTCTTGTGTTCAAAAATGTCACATATGAAAATATTCTTAGAAGATTTATTACATTTACATATATGTATACCTATGTATGCATATATAATTGCATATATATTTCATTCATATATAAAAATATATACACATAATCTAATAAATAAGCTTTGTATTAGTCTAAACAAGTGATAATTGGAGTTTTTCATTACCATAGCATATCTGAAAGGAAAAAATAACTATAATCTCAATCACAGATTAGAGATTTCAGAAATAAAAAGTGAATTTTATAAGTAAGAAGAAATGATCCAACCAAGGAACAGACAGAAATATTATTGCAATTAGAAATGAACGATACTCAACAATTTCTGGCACTATAGCAACTTGTCTAAAACTCTGAACAATTTGAGCAATAGAAGGAAAGGTGCAAAAGAAGACTATCTCAGCCAGACAGCAGAATAGGAGGTTCTAGTCTTCATTACCCATCAAGAAAGTTCAGCCAAAAGCTATCCACAGACAAGATTATCTTAGTGCAAACCCCAAAAACTTGGGAATAAGCCTGAGTCACACCATGACTGATCAAGCTGAATAAAAACCACACATAGGCACTAAGAGCTAATCTACACCAAAAGCTGACCTGAAGCAGTAAGGCTTGTATTACTAGATGACCAGCCATGATAACAAGCCTTTTCAAAGCCTTTTCAAAGCCCTGCGCAGGAAAAAAAATGACCGCCACTGTGAATTTTAACAAACAGTGAAGTTTAAATACACTCACCCATGGAGTTCGAACAGACCCAATTATTCTCAAAGTTTGCCCAAAAAGAAAGACAACTGCAACCGTATATTTAAATAAAGAGTACAGTCTAGTTATACCATGTCCAGGGGATTAAACAATGTTCAACCTAGCCTCAAAGTGACTCCAAGTTCCCATGTAGGCAGAAGGGCAAACTTCAACTATGCATTTATAATAAACCTATCAGCTGGGCCCATCTATCCTAGTGACTATGCTTTACCTTAGGGCCTCTTTTACAACACTTACAAGTTTCTGAACTCAGAAGTACAATTTGGCCTGTGACTATACCCTGTGGTTCTGATGGGGTACAATTGCAGTGCCAATTTAGAAAATCAGTCTGATTTCAGAGCTTAGCCGTTGGTCCCACCAAATATCAGAGCCCAGCTGTCTGACCCAAAAAAAGTGTGCCAGCCTGCCAAAAAGTATCCAAAAGTAACCTCTGCCTGCGAAAGGTTATTACCACCTGGCCTGCATAGAATCACACAAGAGGTGGTAGTCTCCTTGAAAACACAGATATAAACACAAGAATCCCAGGATTACAAATACTCACTAAATCATGACACCTCTGAAAGCAACTAGCAAATCTCTAACAATGGACCTGAGAGAAAGGGGCATATGTGTACCACAGGAAGCATCTGTTAAGCTGAATGATCACTGAGACTGAAGACAGAATATTTGAAATTAGCAATCACAGTGTTGCAAAACCCTGTACCAAACCAAAAGGAAGACACTCCACAATGAGGAGTAGTAAGACACACATTAATTATACAGGCAGGCTTGTGGGAATCCATTCCAAATCACCCGTCTGCATCAACTTTTTGGTTTAGTTTTACATAGGTTTGCAAGTGGGAAGTTCAAAAGCTTGGTTAACTTTCATTGGGTTGAGTTAGTCATTGTCTATTGCTGGGTAGAAAATCCTTGAGATATGTTAGAAAAATTGGACATATTTTTAGTTGGGAAAACACAGACGTTGCATCTGGACATGGTCAGGCTGACCTAGGTCAGGTTATCTATGAAAAGCAACTGGACCCAATAGTCAGGGGGACTGGGTTTAGCAGTCTAAGCTATGTGGTGGGCAGGATGAGTACATCTTGTCCCAGTATGAGATCAAGCTGCTAATTAGTTTTGAAATTTTAAAATTTCCACACAACAGGAGCAAAAAGAGTAAAAACAATAAAATGTCTACATTGTTGGTGGGAATACTAATACAACCCCTATGGAAATCAGTGCAATGCTTTTTAAAAAAATGGAAATTCCATTTGACCCAGTTACATCTTTTTCTGCCTTAGTAAAAACTCCTGAAGTGTCTCCCCACAAGTAAGTCAAAATACTACAGTGATACATGCATACTCCTGTTGGTAGCAGTACAATCCATATGCTGATCAATAGATGAATGAATAAAGAATATATGGTGTATATATAGGATAGAGTACCACTTGGCTATAAAGCAGGAAAATTTCGAGTTGTGTAGGAAAATGGATCAATATTGAGATCACAGTGCTCAGTGAAATAAATCAAACATAAAGTTCAAATATCATGTGGTTTTTCTTAAGTAAGAAACTCAAATTATAAAGAGCAAAATAAAAGAGATGATTGGAAACAGGCAGATAGACTTAGTGGAGATGGGAAGGAGATCCAGGGAAATGGAAAGAGGAAGAAAGTACAGTGAAAATGACTAAGATGTATATGTACCAAAAAGAAATGTAATTATTATGTTGCAAACATATACTAATAATTTCAAAAAATAATTTTGAAAAGTGAGAAGGAAGAAGTGCATTTTAAAACAATAATCTAATCTACTCTACTCAATACCTGATTTTGTCTACAAATTTCCTCCCTTCTCACTGGATTTAGCCATGGGCAAGCACAAGAGGTTCAGAAGACAATCATAATGGAATATCGTAATTTATTCACCCGTTTCTCTGAAGTCTAGTTTTAGACACTGAGCCCATACTCCTTCAGTGGAGCATGGGGAGGAACAATCAGAACTCACAGATAGAATGTGCTTCTCTTGCATTGGATGATGGTCAAAACTGACCCATTCTTCTGTATCACTTCCAGGTCATGAATAGAAACCTCTAGACTGACTTATTACAAACCTCTACGACTTACCTAAAATGTATTTTTTCCCAATGGCTGTTTCCCACACAGCATTGATTTTGTGGTGTTGCAGTCCATACAGTTATTTTATTCTGTCTCTAGAAGTTCCTTTGGCTTTCTAAAAGATCTTGGAAAAATCTCATGGCTTTAGATCACCTCTGTCTCTGTCTGTCTGTCTGTCTCTCTTTCTCATACACACACATGCACACACGCACACACACACACACACACACACACCACACCCTACTTGGATCTTTCTGAAATATTTTTACTTCATTTTATTGCCTGCTATGAAAAGAAGTGAAATGAGTTCCAAACATTACTCTATCGTATTCTCCACCACTCCTCTCCCTTCATTTCTTCTTCATGACAGCTCTTGCTTTCATAAAATCAGAGGACAAATGGCAAATGTTTTGATGATCTCCATACTCAAGCTCTCCTGTTAAGCTTGAAGTGAGAAGGGAAGCACCTCCCTTCCTGTTGAGAGGGTTTAAAGCTCATTGAAAGCTTTATTCAAAACAAATATACTTACAAGACCCTCTCTTGTCTCCAACTCACATATGTTTTTAATCCACATTAGCTTGAAAAACTTAAGAGTTGTAATACTAATTACATGACATTTTCTATAAGCACCTTCATTTTGAATCTTAAAACTCACTGTAGTGTATTTCATTTTGTATCTTCTAAATCTTCGTGTCTCAGTTGGAACTTCCAATTTAACACCCCAACACATGATGCTGTTTCTTCCTGATCATTGGGAGACATAGAACTTTGTGTATCTGCATAATTCTAAAATTTAGATAAAGCACACACCTCTCTGAGAAGTCTTTCATGTCTTCTTCCACCAGGCTGTGTTAATCATTCCTCCTTGGACTTAACACAGTGCTCCATATAAAGGATTACAGTCCTTACCACGGTGAATGGTTCTTGAGGTAGAAAATCAGGATTCATGTCTTCTTTCACTAACTATGATTTGGAGCTGTTTTTCAACTCTTTGAGCCCGAGTTTTCCCAAAGTAACTCTTGAAGTCGTTGTCAGAATACAAGTAGCTCTTAGACCAGTAAATGAGGTTGCTTTTATTTTGCCATTGCTATTTGCATGTGTTTGGGATAAAGGAAATGTGAACCATATTTCTGAAGGACAAGAAGGCAGGGTATTTTTATGTATGAGAAATATAACTTCATATGTTACCTTTGAAAGTTCTAGAAGATTTTCGTGTTACTGTATGTTTTGCTTTCTTAGTGAAAGAGGAGCTATATCTTTTTTTTTTTTTTTTTTTTTTTTTTTTTTTTTTTTTTTTTTTTTTTTTTTTTTTTTTTTTTTTTTTTTTTTTTTTTTTTTTTTGCAGCACCGGGGATTGAACTCACAACCTCGCGCCTGCCAGGGCAGGCGCTTAAGCCACTGAGCCAAACTTCCAGCCCTGGTTTTTTGAGGCAGGGTCGCACTGTGTAGCTCAGGCCGGCCTTGTGCTCGCGTTGTAGCCCAAGCCGGCCTGGAACTCACAACGCTCCTCCTACCTCAGCCTCCCGAGTGCTGGGATTAAAGGCGTGTGCCACCACGCCCAGCTCACAACCACAATTTTAAGTGCAATAAATCTCAAACACAAGTTTAAATACTACATTGTTTCTCTTGTGTGAGAAACTCAAAGAAAATGGAAAACAGATACTGGAAAGTAGGAAGACGAGGCTCAAATAGGAAGGGGGAACAAGGGAAGAAAGAGACAAGGTCTTAAAAAAGAGACTGGAAGAAAAAATTGAAACAAAGCTTTTGCAAATAGGGAGGGAAAGAAGAGTTGGAGAGATGGGAGGGGAATGAAAAAAAGAGGAATTAATACATATTATGTGCAGATACAAATTCCCTATAATCAATGTGACCATTAAGTATGACAAATATGTACCAATAAAAATGATAACAGCCAAAATATTTTTCAATATCAATATTGTATAAAAGATCAAATAAAGTCATATAAAGCACTTTATATTTCATTAGCCTCCCTAATAAGGGCGGAAATAATGCTAGCAATGCATTTCAAGTGACAGCTGTGGAAGGAAGACAAATGAGCAATATTTTAAAGCAACTTATATTTACATTATTGAGGAAATGAGATCACAGAGATGTTGTAGAGAGAAGAAAACATCAGTTGGAAGAATATGGTTTCTTATTCAACAGTTTTCTAAAGGCCTTTTTCATGTCTTTATTCCTCAGGCTATAAATGAAGGGATTCAACATGGGAGTGATCACGGTGTACATCACTGAAGCAATGATCTCATTGTCATTGCTGTTGATGGAAGGGGGAAGAAAATAGAGACCAATAATTGCTCCATAATAGAGAATCACTACTGAGAGATGGGATCCACATGTGGACAAGGCTTTGTAGATGCCCTTGGTGGAGGGAACCTGGAAGACTGCAACCCCAATACGACCATAAGAAAACAGAATACACAGGAATGGAAGCATAACGGCTGTCAAACCTGCAGTAAAGATTACCAATTGGTTGAGGGAGGTGTCTGAGCAGGACAACCTGAGCAGGGCACCAAGGTCACAGAAGAAGTGAGGGACAATATTTTTAACACAGAAGGCGAGCCGGCCAAGGAGGAGAGTATGCAAAAGAGCACAAGCGCAAGCAATGACCCAGGACATGGCTACCAGTTTGATACAAAGGCTCTGCCTCATAATGGTGGTATAATGTAGAGGGTGACAGATGGCCACATATCTGTCATAGGCCATTGAAGTGATAAGAAAGCTGTCCAAATCAGTAAGGAATATGAAAAAATATGTTTGTGAAATGCATCCCTCATAGCTGATGGACAGGTGCTGGGTCCGCATGTTTGTCAGCATCTTTGGGACCGTGACCGATGAGAAAGAGACATCTGTGAAGGCCAAGTGGCTGAGGAAGAAGTACATGGGGGTGTGAAGGCGGGAGTCCAGCCTGATGAGCAGGATGATGAGCAAGTTCCCCAGCACTGTGGTCAGGTACATGACCAGGAATAGGGCAAAGAACACAGCCTGCTGCTCTGGTTGGATGGGGAGCCCCAGGAGGAGGAACTCAGACACGCTGCTCTGGTTCTCAGGCCTCATGCTTTTTATCAGCTGCAGGTGGGGGAAAAGTGGGATATATTGGAATAAGAAATGTTATTTAGACCAGAGGATGATAGCAATATTCTCTTGACTTATGGAATGTCTTCTTCCATACTTTCTTATATTTGCCATGTATTTTGATTTTTTAATTTAATTTTATTTTATGGAAAAAAAGGTAAAATGAAACTGCATGACAAAATATAGGAGAATAACAATAGCTAATAAATTACATGTTACTTTTCTCTTGTTGCTGAGACAAAATACCTGGCACCCAAAATGAAGGAAGAAAAGGCTTATCTAGCTCACAGTTTGTGGAAGTTTCAATCCATAACCATGTGACACCAAGGCAGGGTGGCATGGCACAGGGGCAGCCATTCATGGCAGCAGCAGGTACCAAAGGCAACAAGAGCAAAAGGGGATGGCACGCCTCCTTCCCTCCCTTATATTGTATGCTGGCTCCCCACCCCTAGGCGGATGCAGCACTCACACTCCAATCCCAGCTCTAGATAATGAACCAATCACAAATGCTAGACTCAGCTACCTTCGAAAGGCCTCCCCTCATGACAGCATGAGGTTTTAGGGGGACATTTAAACACAAACCATAACAATGTTGTTATCTTTAAAGTAGTTACTCAGGGCACAAGACATGGGCATAAAAATTTCACCAACTGATTAGCATAACCTTCCTTTTCAATGAACTAAAAGAAGCTAATAGCACAATTGACTTACATTTTATCCCTTTTCCCTACTGTCCTTTCTTTATTCATCATCCTTGTTGGTTGCTCTTTTTGAACAATTTCTTCCCAATTCATAATAACTATTGTACATTTTGGATCTTATTTACTCATTCAGTTTCTCACAGTAGTGGCACAATATGATGTTGACACATATGGGTCTGATTTATTTTACTTATGAGTATGGTCTCAAGTTGCACCCATTTACCATAAAAGTCTCAAGTTTACCTTTGTTTATAGCTGAGTAGTACTCCATTGTATAAAAAGACCACATCTTATTTATCCATTCCTCTGTTGATGGGCATTTGGGTTGTTTCCAAGATTTAGCTATTACAAATTGTACTGCTATAAACATGAGTGCCACATATTTGACTGAAAATATGGTAGAAAAATGATACAGGTTTAAAATACATAGCCACTTTCTTTCTCAGTGTCTGTAAATGATAACATTAAAAGTTAACGTTCACTGAATGTTTTCCTTATATAGTATTTTAACAGCATATATATAGTAACTGATTTAATAGTCTTTTGAATTCAAAGTTTGTTCTCCAAAAGCAATTATTTATCATCAGAAACATTAATGCCTCTCATAATTCTGTGTGTAATGACCTGTTTAATTCTGCATGCACTGCTTGTCCACACATTCCATTATTTTTAATTTGTTTATTGGTTGTAGATTTAGAATATGTCATATACACTTAATGCATATGCAATATAAATTTGTCAGTAAAATAAAAGATGCCACATCTGATTAAACTCATTGTGACAGTATAAACAAAAAACTTGCATCAGGTCTAGTTCAGGAACCTCATTCAACTCTAATATCTATTTAATTACTACAAGTATCAAATTTCAAAAAATGTAATCTAAAAGCCAAAAAAATTTTAAAAGGAATTCTAATTTTTTCAGTGTGTCTAAAACAATGATGGGTTGAAATACATATATAAGCCAAATCAACAAACAAATTTCTCTATATTTTTTAAAAGAAGGTAAGCATTCACTGACATCAATGCTTCTTATAAAACAACAGTGATTACAATAAATAATTTATTTTTACAAGGATAAATCAATAAAGCAGTGCAGGAAAAGACAAAGCCTTGAAATAGGTTTATAATGAAGACAGAATTCAGTGAATGTAAAAAAAGGATGGACTGTTCAAAAAATTGTGCTGAGGTGGTTGGCTGTTCCAACAGAAAAAAAGAAAAAAGAATAGTATTACATCACCTTCTTCACACCATACATAAGTCATATTTTTAAGTCTCATGACTTAAAAAATTAAATATGAGAAGTAAAATTTCAGAACTTACATTTAGGATATTAGAATAATAACACATTTCTTAATCAAAATCCCTAAAATGGAATACCAAAAGCAAAAATTCTGGTAAATTTGCCTTATTAGAACCATGGTTACAAAAACAAAGCAATAAAGTTAAGAGACAGGCTACAAATGGGACAATGTGTTTATATTCAGAATACATATCAAATTCCTAGGAATCAGTAAAGAGAAAATTCCTAGGAATCAGTAAAGAGAAAAATGTGGCAAATAGTATGAACTGAAAATTCACAGGAAATTAAAATAAAATGGTCAGTAAACACATATTTTAATATTTTAAAGCATTTTTATTGATATATATTTGCATTATTGATAAATGAATTGACTTTCATTTTGGGTGACTGATACTTCTATAGAACAAAGCTTAACTATTTTTGATTCCTTTTCTTCCCTTCCTCCCGTCCTCTCTTCCTAATTCCACGTTCCCCTGACCCCTCTCCCTACTCCAAAATGTCTGCAGTCATTTTACTCTTAAATTATTTATAGTTGAGTTTCTCTTATGAGAAAAACTATGCACTATTTAACTTTCAGTGTCTGATCTATTTCACTCAACATTATGGTCTCAAAACTCATTTGTCTTCCTACAAATCGCTCAAATTCAGCCTTCTTTATGGCTCAATAAAATTCATATATATATATATATATATATATATAACTTATTTGTCTTTTCATCTGTTGATGGACATCTAGGCTGATTTCAGAGCTTCGCTATTGTGAATGAGTACCTTTTAAATTAACAATAAACATTTTTAAAGGGTTTGATTTTAAGTGGTAAGAGACATGCAAATTATAACAGTAAAGTAGAATATCATGCATAAGCAGGAGAAGAGAAATGCTGATAAATTGCTGTTAGATAGTTAAACTTGCTCTTCTTTGAATATATCTTATAAATTTGAAGACTTGTAATTTTTGATGTGGTAATTTGTACCTTAAATTTTTTCACTCTTCTCCACAAGGAAGTAGACTATACTATTATTTCACCTTTGTTGTAAGAGTGAATCATTGAAAACATTGCCCCACAGTCAAGAAATGGATAAACAGATGTTAATCACATGATTCTATGGATCGGTAAAAATTAATCTATGTCACACATGTCTATGTGGACAGATGTTTAAATATTAATTTTGAGTTAAAATATGTAAAATTATTCTTACAGTATACTATTACATCCATTATAGCGTTGAGTAATACCACATAGAATTTATGGTGCAAATATGTACTATATGTATAAAAATACATATAAAAAGGTATATTACAGCTTCATGAGATGGATATGGTGGTGCAAACTTATAATCTCAGTAATCTGGAAGGCTGAGGGAGGATAATTGTTAAATTAAAGCCCAACCTGGGCAGGTTAGTGACTTAGCAAGACTATCTCATAATAAAAACTAAAAAAGGGCTGAGGATGCTGCTCAGTGCAAAAGCCCTGGATTCAATCCCAAATGCCACATGCAAACAAACAAACACAAAACTTCATGAGAATAAGCAACTTGAGAGACAGAAGAAGGAAGAGGAGGGGTGGGCTAGAGCTTTGGCTCTGTCTGTAACATTCCGAGTTTTTACCCCCAGAGATCAGAAACCAGTGTAGCAACAAGTTAGTACATCCATTAAATATAGTTGTATAGTTGTGGGTATATAAGGTAAAATTTTTTTTAAATAATAAAATTTTAAAATCTTGTTTTCAATAGAAAATAAAACAAAGACAACATTCAAAGATAACATTCAAAACAAAGACAACATTCAAAGATATATGAAGCATTGTCAGTATTACCAGTATACCACACATTTTTTTAAAAATAATTTTTATTTTATGAAAAAATAAAAATTTCATAACACAATAATATGAGAAATAATAGTTAATACACTGTGTATCATTTCTCCAAAACAGTTACTCAGAGTACAAAATGTAGACAGAAAAGATTCTCTAATGTACTATACATTTTGGGTAATATTTACATCTTTAAAAAAATGTCAGTGCCTATCCCTCCATTTTTTCTATTAGTTTAAAATTCACTTATTCCCACATTTTCCTACCAAAAGTTAAGGTAATTTTTACTACTAAAGTTTAATCAACTGCATTAACCAGTCTACATAACCAATGCACAGATTATCAATTCCAAAGACCTATGATAAACATAGTCTTCCAATCCCAGGCCAGCTAATTAAATCTCAGAAGATTATGATACAAAGATGCTATAATGAAGCAGAGAATCCATGCCCT
>RJWM01046024.1:0-12530 GCA_004363535.1 Dasyprocta punctata
CAGCCCTCTCCCTCCAACACTCACACACTCCCTATTTCCCTACCCCAATTTAGTTTTCTCCTAAGCACTTATGCTCTGAAACATTGTGAATTTTACTTACATATCTCACTTGTCTATCTCCCAAAGTAGAAGTATGTTCCCTAAGGACAGAGATATTTTGGACGATTTAATTCACTGCTACGTCTGCAGCATTAAAACTGACACGCCACTGACTCAACTCTCAGTAAGTGTCTGTCGAATGAATCAATGAATTCAAATAGGCGGTCGTTTGACTTCGTACAACAAGCATCGTTTACCTCTGCCCTCCCCCACGTGCCTGACACTGCGCTGGGGGCCGGAGTGCCGAGAAAGGCAGGAACCAGACGGGGGCTGGGGGAGGACTCAGAGCCAAGCAAGCGATGGAAGACAACAGCAAGGAGCAGTCAGGGTGGGGATGGAGGGCCAGGTCAGTGATCAGGGAAGACTGCATGGCAAGACGGTGTCCAGCAGGCCCTTGAAAGCCCAGAATGATCCAGGCATCCGGCAAAGGGAGTGGGGTTTGGGAGGTGGGAGGAGGGAGCGTGGGGCATGTCCAGGAGGAAGCCAGCACGGCTCCTGCGTGGGGGGACCACACAGAGAGAGAAGGCCGGTCAGCTTGGCAGGGAAGTTCATGAGGGGCTTTGAATGCCAGGACAGAGTGGGTCCTAAATGCAGAGGCGTGAGGGAGCCATGCAACGCTTTTGAGTAAAGAAGGTCCTTGGTGTCAGAAAGCTCACCTTGACTGTGTAGGAAGAGCAGAGTGAGGCAGGCGAGCAGGAAGGCAGCCTCAGGACGGGCCTGGAGCTAGACAAGGGGTGAACCGTGGCGGGGTGGCGGGGACAGGCAGGAGAAGGGAGACACAGAGGCTGAGTAAATGATGGCTGCTGGGGGAGAAAGCCGCAGTCTGGATCTCGAATCAGAACATTTGAGAGCAACACAGAGGCACAGAGCCGAGGGGAAGGCCGGAGCTCTGGTTGTGGGCTCGGCGCTGCTGGGGACCCTGCAGGCAGCACCTTCCCAGTGCTGAGAGACAGGCATCTCCCGGGCTGCTCCCCCTCCCCTGCATCTCAACCCCCGACAGGGGCGGGCCCAGAGAGGAGCTTCTCCAGCTGGCTTCAGTGGCCAAGACCCAATGTCATTTCTAGATCTGGAGATGCGCCAGACTGCAGGGTGGGGGACAGCTGTGTCCCAGAAACACAGCCAAAAAGCGGCCTCCCAGAGCCAACCAAGACAGCGGCAGAAGTAGGGCCAGCAGGGGGTCCATGCTCCAGCTGGCTGGTGGGGGTCGCAGGCCTTTGATGGGGCCTCCATCTGCCTGGACCTCAGTCTCTTGGGTGAGGTGGGGCCCCATCAGCCTCCACCAGCTCCCACAGCCAGAAAACACAGTCCCAGTCAACACCCAACCCAGTCAATGAGCATGAAGGCATTTACTAGCGCCACGGTGCAGCAGGCCATTTCCACCCAGGCGACAAAGGTCAGTGCTGCATGACTGACACGGACTGGGTGTCCTTGGGGCTAGGTGGAATTTTGTCTGTCCCACTGCTTTTCTGTTGCTTTCTCTGGGACTTAGTTTTCCAATCTGACAAGTGGGAGAAGCAAAAGCCTTCCCATGAAAGTGGTCATGAGAACTAAATAAGAGCACCTGCTGGAGGGACCCACGACAGGCCTCCTCTGTCTCCAGGATACTCAGCCAGAGCCCAAGGCTGAAGACAGTTCGGGGAAGGGATATCCGCTTGCCCAGAGGAGGCTCCAAAGTAGAGGGAGGCATTTATTTTTTATTTTTGAGGCAGAATCTCACTAAATTACTAAATTGGCCAGGCCAGCCTCAAAGTTGTGATCTTCCTGCCTCAGTCTCCCAGTGTGCTGGGATTATAGAAATGCACCACCACACTCAGCTAAGAAGCCCTTCCTTAAACTGACTGAGGGGCTTCAAGTAACCCCCTTCCGCAGAGAAGACACTGCTTGCCAGGGAGGAAACCGACCTTCCTCCTGGGGCCACATGAGGGGCATCATCACTTCTGTGTACCCCACCACGGGTCACATGACACCTGGGGATCTGGGGAGCATGGGCCCTGGGGTCTGGTGGCCCCGGGGGAAGTAGCACCCTGCAGATGGGGCAGCCTGTAGGGTGGGATGAGGGCACGGCTGCCCTCCCGAAGCTTATCTCAGGGGCAAATGTAGAGAGAGGCGCGATGGTCGTGAGGATGAGCACCTCCTGACTGCCCACAGAGGCCAAAAGCATCCATCTGAAAAGGAATTTGGGGATGCCACAGCCAGGCTAGAGGCCCCAAAACACACCAGGGTCCCCGAGACCTGTGTCAGGCCATGGAGGGCGCTGGCAGTAGGCAAAGACAACTCCTGAGCTAGGGGAAGCTTGGACACCGCCAGCTACCTCCCCAGCCACGGAGCTCTTCAGGGATCGGGATCACAGTGGACCAGGTGACTTGTGGCTTCAGCAACAAGGCCCAGAGGACAGACTGAGGAGCCTGGAGCAGACAACAGCTCACCCTCTTCCCAGGGCAATTTTCTGAGCCTGAGTGGCAGCCTTATTTAGAACTAGAGCCAAACCTGTGATTTAAATGAGATCAGACTTTTTAGTTCACAAGTGTGACTAGAAAGGCAACGAGACCAGGTCACGGGTGGAAGACCCACTGAATTGGTGGGACAGCAATAAAGTGGATGTCAATTTGCATTCCAAGTCGTCTCCTCAGGGCACTTAGTACCCCAGTCCATAGAGATGGGGCCCCCCACTCAGAGACAGAGCCCAGGGCTACGGAACTGGAGGGAGAGAGGGAAGTTCCGGCCCACCTGCTTGCGGCTCAGCCCCCCAAAAGCAGTGGCCCCTTCCCATTTGGGGGACCAGGCAGGGCTGGGGCTGTGGGGAGCCAGGGACACTGTGCACACAGCGGTACTCGGGATCTGGTCCCTGCCTCTCGGGCCCTCTCCCTGGAACCAGCCCTGTACACCCGGGTGCTGTATGGACTCCAGGCTCCGGCCGAGCCCAAGCAGGAACAGCAGCTCGGGGCAGTGTGTGGAGGACTGTGGAGATAGCCACTGAGTTGGGTCTTACAGAAAGAGAAGGATTTGGGGGTGCATAGAAGAGAGGACAGTACCCTTAGGGGAGGGATCAGATGCCAGCAAAGGCTGGGAGGCACCAGTGCCCATGTCCCCGGGACGGCCAGCATGTGAACTGCATGGAGGAACGTGATGGGAGAGGGGTCTGGGAAACTTGCTGTTATGGCAATTGCCGCCCTTCAAGTAGGGCCAGTTTGGGCTGCACGCCCCTCACCTGCACCCCGGGAGAACTTCCCTGCCTCCCCAGGTTCGAGACATGCCCCGGGAACAGGTGCATCCCATTATCTCAAACGAGAGCCTTAACCAGGAGCTCGGAGGACGCACCGTACTGTCAGAAAGGCTTAGGTTCAAACTCTAGGTCTGGGGCGTGGTGGTGCACACCTTTAATCCCAGCACTTGGGAGGCTGAGGTAGGAGGATCGTCATGAGTTCGAGATCAGCCTGCGCTATAGAGTGAGTTCAAGGCCAGCCTGAACTGCATAGTGAGACCCTGTCTCAAAAAATAGGGTTGGGGATTTAGCTCAGTGGTGTAAGCGCCTGCCTGGCAGGCACAAGGTTGTGAGTTCAATGCCCAGTACCCAAGGGAAAAAAAAAAAAATCCAGGTCTGTTCCTTTCTAGGTGCATAGCTCTGGGTAAGCCTCCATTTACTCATCTGTGAAATGGGGATAACAAGACCCCAAAAAGCGTGACCACCCTACTGGACACACAGACCTGGCACAGTGTGCACCTGTATCAACAGGGCCCCCCACCTACCTCCAAAGGGGCCCTCACTTACATAAGAGGCCACGAGAGTGGTCGGGGCCAGGATGAGAGCCAGGTAGAGGCAAGGAGCTGTGGCCAGCAGGCTGGAAGCACAGATGAGGGGTTCGGCCCGGGGGTTGACTTTCTTGTACCTCCGGGCAGCCTCTGCTCCCAGAATGACTCCGATGATGCCCGTCACAACGGTCAGGGCCCCAAAGATCAGGCTGACAGGAGACAGCAGGGGGGGCGTGGTCAGTCCTCCCTCCAGTCTCTAAGGCCAGGTCATCGGCACAGCCCAGCGGTGTAATCCGGTACCCACAGGCTATGTGGCTGTGGTCCCTAACTAGACCTCACCCCGGATGACACTCCTGGAACTTCAGGAACCTGATCAGAGGCCCACATACTCCCCTGCCTCCCCATTCCCTTTCCTGCCCCACTCTGGGGATGCCACTGGACATGTGGGTGACCTGCCCTGCACCTCAGCACTCCAGATCCCAGCCTACCTCATCTCCAGTGACCATCTCTACCCTCTTACCCCCCACAAAATGGCCCCCCTCAGAAATCTTAATTATTTCTAGGGTCACACTCTGACCCCAACCTTCTCTTTTAAGAAGAACAGAAGCAAGCAAATACCTGTGTCCTGAGCTCCAGCAACACAGCCAGACCTTGTCTGGTTTATGTGTGCGTCTCCTGGAATCCTGTCCTTCCGCTCCCTCCCAGGCAGCCCCTCCTGGTGGCACTACCTTTCTCGCTCAGAGGCACAGCAGATACATGGCTGTGTGAGCTCTTAGAAACTAAAGGCAACCAGGATCTTCCCCGACCCTCTGTGGCACCCCATCGTCTTCCGCACAAGTTCCTGGCCAGCACTCAGGGCCCCATGGGACTGGCCCCTGCTGACCTGTGTGGCTGCCCCGCTCCACTCCCCCCAACCCTGCACAAACAGCTGAGAACTCTCTAAAGCCATTCACCCACCACGTGCACACCCGAATTCTTCTCCCCCGGCCACATCCCCCCAAACAAGGCCAAAGCTCTGCTATTGCTCCAAATTTCCCACCAGGATGCAAAACTGTGACTGATGCAAGATGTGACTAACAAACCGAGTGCCACAAAAACCATCTCCCTAAAAAACAAAAACAAAAACAAAAACAAAATCTCCCTCGGCTCTAAGTATCTTCTGTGAAATGTCCAACCCACAGGCCGACAACTGATGGGTTCATCCCCTAGCCCATCCCTTCTGTGTATAGAAGAGAGGGTGGAGCCCAGAGATGGCCGGAATTTGCCTGAGGTCACAGAGCCCATGAAGGGCAGAGACAGAGCCTCCCACTAGATGGAAAGATGTGTATATTTTGACAGCATAAAAGACCTCACCAACCCTTCCCAGCCTTCCAAGCCCAGCAAGCCTCCAGCTCAGCCATTGCAGGGGCCCCAACTGTAGATGAATGAGTCAATGGCAGTCACCTCTGAGTCCTGGTCTGAGCTGGCCTGGGCAGGTTCTCAAAACATTTGTGAGACTTAGGATTTAGTATTCAGACAGGCAGCATGGGCCGTGCCCCCCACCCATGGCCCCTGAGCAGGAGGCAAGACCAGAGGACAAGCCCCAGCCACCAAGCCCTTCGAGCTCGCTTCCCCCACTCCCATGGGCCACCCAGAATCACACTCTCAGAGGAAAGAGGGCCCTCAAGGGCCTATTAATTTGGTACCGCTCCCCTACACAGTGACCCTGGCAAATGGCTGTCCCAGCTCTACTCATGCACCCTCAGGAATGGGAATCTCACTACCTCCCATGCAGCCCTTTCTGCTGGGCCACTTTAGTTCTGAGAGTTGGAGGTTCCTCCTGTGGCTGCCCAGAGCCCTGAGTCCTACAGCTTCCTGCCCTGACCCTGCCCGTGCCCTGGGTCTGTCCTAATCATGAATGGGGTATCAGGTCTGTGCAGAATTCCAGCCTGAAGTCCTTCTGCCACTCTGTGAATGATGGCATCTCAAGATGTCCTAATCTCAAAGATTTTCTATGGAAAAAAATGCGCTTCAACTAAAGCTCTTGACACAGAATGATTATCCTGAATGCAATCACACCTGTGCTCATTAGAGGGCAGCAGAGACTTGAGCCAGAAAAGGGGAAGGCTTTATGACCAGGCAGGCAGAGATTGGAGTGGTGCGGCCACAAGCCATGGAGTGCCTGCAGCCATCAGCAGTGAGAAAAGGTGAGAAATGGATTATCCCACAGAGCTTCCAGGAATGTGGCCTCACTGACACCTTGATTCGGTTCCACTGAAACCTCCAAACTTATGAGAAAAACAATTTCTGTAGTTTTGAATTACCAAGTTTGTGGCAACTCAGTACATCAGTCATGAGAAACTAAACCCACCCCCTCGGTTCGTTACATTGATCTGTGCAGGAGCTGCGTGGGAGGCTAAGAAAACAGACTGGACCAAGAATGTACAGTCCACTGATACTGGAAGTGGAGCTGAGTTCTGTTTCCTCCCCACTTTTTCTGGTTGATATAGGGTTTCTAGGATTCAGTGCACCTTTGCCTCAAGAAAGAGAACCAGCTAGTTGTAGAGCCAAGCAGACATTGCAGTCTCGCTTCATGCATTCATTTGCACTCCGTGCATTCATTCAAAAGCTTTCCCTGAGCACCTGCTATGTGCCAGCAAGCTCCTGACAGCTGGTGGGGCAGTGTTCAAGTCAATTCACAGCAGCAGGCTATCTCCAGAGGCAACAGGACAGGGGGCTTCTGAACGGCAGCTTTGAATCCTGGCTCTTTCACTCATTAGCTGCATGAGCAGGGACATGGCGTCTCTGATCTTCCGTCTCCTCATTTGTAATACAGGGATAACAGGAAAGCCTTCCTCTGAGGGACCTTCGGGTAAAATGCAGGGCATGAAGCCTGGACTACAGTGAAAGTTAGGATGAGAAAAGCGCAGGGAGCTAGGGGCGGAGAACGCAGCTGGAGCAAAGGCGCAGCAAGTGAGAAGCCCCGGATGTTCTGGAAACTGCACAAAACTCTCTCTAAGTGTCAGGGAGTGAGGTAGAGACAAGAGGGGATGCTGGGAAGGAGAAGGTAGATTGGGTGTGGTCGGCAGAGAACCATGTCACCCACCGAGGCCCCAGGAGAAGACGGGGTTCCGGGGAAGAGCACAGATCCCTAAGGAACGCCAAGCATCCAGCAGGGCGGGATCAAGGCAGACAAAGGGACACAGGTGATGGAAAAGTACCAAGAAGAGAGGATAGACTAGGACCAAGGGCTTCAAGGAGGAGGGGAAACAAGTGAGACAGAATGAATGATGGCCTCAACTCAGCGTCAGGAGGTCCCAGGGTCTTTGGAGCATGGGGTCAGAGGTAGTAGAGGCAGAAGGAGAGCCCAGCAGGGCAGAAGGAATGCAGGAAAGACATGGGGTGGGCATCCCATGAGGGCAGAGGGCCACCCCCACCCCACAGCAGCTTTTCTTTGGCTCTCAGAGAACTAAGGAACACATTCATGACAGCCCTAGGCCAGAGACACAGAGGCCCCCAGTGCCTCAGTCTGCAGGCCAAAAATGGGACAACATCTCAGGAGGTGTCAGGAGCTCCTCCAAAGGATGAAGGTTGGATACCTAAGACTCCGTTCATCTCCCAAGACCCAAAAAGGCCTCCTTCCCCAGCACTGCCCTCTGAACCCCCACAGCAAATCCTACAGAGAGAAGACTGGGGTTTCGCCTAGAGAGGACTGGAGAGCCGCCTGTGGTCACGTAGCATGGCAGGGCCCGGCCAGTGTGAGACCCCAGGCCTCTCGCCTGCCAACTGAGTTCCTAGCCCTGTGGTCGTCACACCACACCACATGTCCTGAAAGACAGAGTTTGAGCCCCATAACCTCCTGAGAACTTGTGCCCAGAGTCCCCGCCGCCCTCCCTCACCTGTCCCAGCTGTCGCACGGCTCCTGGAAGCAGGGCAGTTGCAGTCCATGTACCACACGGGCCTCAAACAGAAACTTGGGGGCCCAGAAGCCCAGCGCTCCGGTCACAAAAGCCATGGCTGTCACTCCGAGGGTTGACCACACAAAACTCCAGCTGCAAGAGAAAGAGCCCTGGCTGAAGTCGAGAGAGGACCGGGGTTTAAGGCACTGGTCCATCACCCCCACCCAACCAGATATGCAGGCTTCAGCCTCTGGGTCCTGCAAAGAAGCACCCTGCACTCCAGCCTCCCTGACATCCCCAAGGCATCATCCGTAGCCCAGTCCTCCTGCCTAACTCACACCAGGCCTCCCCTGCCCTTGAAAGACTACATCTCCCCCTCCTGGGAGTCCCCAACCAAAATCATACTCTCTAGGAAGCTGTTCCTGCCTGCCCACATTGTCCTGGGAGTCTCCTGAACCGGTCTCTTGGGTCTGGGACAAGGAGAGATAGGTATTGTCATGCACCACACTGCAGTGAACCCTGAGGTCTGGCACTGCCTTTGCTCCTGCCTGGCTCCCCATTGTGCCTGGAGCAGAAGTCAGTGCACCCCAGTGAAGCTTACAGAGGTGAGCGCTGAGCTCCCAGCATCCGCCCATCAGTCCAGGAGGCAGGCAAGATGGGAAAAGTGTCCACTAGACAGATGAGGAAAGCAGGGCTCCAAGTCTCGGGGTCACTCCAGGTGGTGGCAGAGACAGGGTTGGAGGTCACGCCCCTTGCCCCCCACCAACCCACACGTCTGTCACATGGGAACATGATGGGGGCTGAGTCCCAGGTGGCAGAGGGGCATCGCAGTAGGTCAGGGGAGCTCAGAGAAGGAAGAGGGACGTAAACATGGAAAAACCTGAGAAGGCTTCCTGGAGGCAGAGGGAGTCAGGGATGCTGAAGCAGGGACACTCACTTTCTCCCCAGGTATCTGACGTCCTCACACCAGCTGCTCCTCAGGGCCTGCGTGGCCACCTCCTCGTGCTTCTCCGCAGCTCCCCGGGGTGGGTCTGGAACCAGCAGAATGAGCAGGATCAAGGCCACAGCCTCCAAGCAGGGCATGATCTGAGAACAGGAGGGCTCAAGGTCATGTGCGGCTGTGGCCTGAGAGACCGAGGAGACCAGTCAGGGTCTGAGCTCTGTGACTCAGGCCCTGGGTCCCAGGTGCTGCTTATATTTAGAGATGGACGCACTACTGTTCCTTGTACCTTTACCCCTGCAGGTACAGCCTCGCTCGGAGTGGGGAGCCCTCATCCAGTAGAGATGCTGTTCTGCTGAGGCTGGTGGAATGGAGACGGCTGAAAACGGGAATTCACCTAGTACTCACTGCCCCAAGCACCAGCCTGCCCTCCTCCTGGCTCGTCCTCCACGTGCCACACCAGGCCTCCCCCGGTGTCTTCACCTACTGCTCCCCCTGACTGCACTCCAAGGATGAGGACCTCATTATCTGCCTTGGGATAGCCTCGGAATAGCTGGGACCATGAGAAAGCTCTCGGAAAACCAAGTCAGACTGACCTTTTTTTGTTTTGTTTTGTTTTGTTTTGTTTTGTTTTGTTTTGTTTGTTTTGTTTTGAGACAGAGTCCCAGGCTGGCCTCAAACTCAGTGACCCTACTGCCTCACCTCCCCGAGTCCTGGGATTACAAGTGTGCACCATCGCACCCCACCAGAATGACATTCTAGAACCCCAGCCCACCTCAGGGTCCTGATCCTGCCTTCTGCTGTCTCACATGCCAGCTCCCTCAGCTCAGCAGAGATTTGTAAAAGGACAGAACCCCCAAGCCCCTGTGTCACCAAGTCCTTTCCTCTCCTTAGTGGCCCACATCCCTGTCCAAGACTGAGCTGATGATGCTGCAGCCCAGCAGGTATCTTCCCAGCGTCTTGGCTCCGCGGCATAACCCCCTCCACCAGTCCTTATGAGCCTACCGAGTGCCTAACCTGGAGTAGGAACTTTCCAGTCCCTATCTGAAAAATCTCCAAGACTCCATAAGTAGCATTTACTACCCCCACTTCACAGATAGGCAAACCAGCTCCAAAGAGGGATGTAACTCACTTGAGGTCACACAGCTCATAAACTCAGCAGCTGAGATTTGAACCCAAGGTCACTACTTCCAGAGGCTGTGTTACATCTGAGGCCCCAAATGTCCAAAGCTACAGACATCTGACACCCCCCTGGCGCCGGGTACTGTGCCAAGGGGCTAAGGCCACTGGAGGCTGGAAAGTCCCTGTTGGCCCAGGGGGAAAGCGGAGAGAAGAAAAGGAAGCCAGACTCACGCGGAGGGCCCAACGCCAGCTCCCGGTCAGCTTCGTCACTGCCGACCCCAGCACGTAGCCCAGACCACTGTAACAGAGAGGCAAGGAAGATGAGCAGGATGGCATGGGTGCCCCTGCCCGGGAGCCAGCTTTCTGCAGGACCAGGACCTTTCCCTGAGAAAAATGAGCCCAATGAGGCCCAGATGTCCACTGCCCTTGGTCAGCTCACCAGTGACCTCTGACTTCTGACCCCCACAGTGCCACTCTCTCCCCAGATGAGGACAAACACACCCCACCAACAGCCCCACCCCTTATGCCCAAAGTTCAGCCCTATTTGAGTCAGGCCAGGTCAGGAAACCCAGGTCAGAGCCCAGGAGCCTGACTGCGAACCCCTCTCCGTCCTTCCTGCTGGGCGTGCGGGGCACAGCCTGCCACGCTTCCTGCCTTGCCCCCAGGGCCAGCTCCTCCCTGAGCTGGCCACACAGGCTTTTCCTCACTCCCGCTGGAGGCGCGGGGGCACACTAACCTGTGGGGAGCACCCTTATTATCTCTAATCCTCTCCACACCCCATCCCGTGGCCCTACTGTACCCACTAACAGCTGAGGAAACTGAGGCTCAGAGGGGTAAAGCTACATGATAAGGAAAGGCAGTGCTGGGATTCTGGTCCCAGACTTCCTGGTTTGCCTTCTCCCACCCCAGCCCCGTTTACTGGGGGAGGGGGACCCAGAGCAAGACACCAACCTTCCGACAGGAATGAAGATGTAGAAGATGGCCAGCACGAGGGTCCGCTGGTCCTTCACAAAGAGGTCAGCCAGGACCGTAGGCGCAATAGTGGAGTAGCTGGCGGTGCCGGTACCCACAACTCCCCGGGACAGGAAGAAGAGCCATGAATACTACGCAAAATGGGCACAAGATCACAGTGAATTCCAGAAATGGCCCATGGAGGAAGAAACCCGAGAATGTAACAGAGATGCAGAAAGGATTTCTGAACAGAGGCTCCTGGGGGAGGAGGAGGGGATCACGGCTACAGATACTTCCACCCCTCCCAGGTATCCCCTCCACCCCAGATTCCCAGAATCACATGGGTGACCCCCGATGGTGCCTGTAGCCACCGCCGACTCCACACCCAGGGGAACCCTTTTTCCTCGGTCTCTTTTCTAACCAGGCCAGTTCCCCAAGGCAGGTGCTGTTACCCCAGCCCTAGCCAACCGCAGTAGCCCCAGGTGGAACTGAAACCAAGGGCAACCATGAGTACGCAAGAGAGGAAACCTCCAGTTAGGAAAGTCTAACGGGCAGATCCGGGGGCTCAGGCGTGGAGCTGTGCCTGCCACCTCGGCAGTACAATCTCTGAGTCAGTCTGGGCCAGAAAAAGAGCAGAACCATCCCCATCAGCTGTGAGGGGGTAGATCAGGGAGGAAGCCCAGGTGCTGGGCAGGATGTGGGCACCTACCTGAGGGGAGATGAAGGAGCTGGAGAGGCCAGCCCCCGACCAGAGCAGAATGCCGAAGCTCAGTGTGGCCTTGCGGCTGTGGCGGTCACCCAGGTAGCCAAACACAGGTGCGGACAGCAGCAGACAGCCAATGAAGACTGAGGAGACAGACAAGGGGCAGCATGGATCCCCCCGTGATGACAGGCGGGCAAACAGCCCTGCAGACCCGGGGAAGGGAACTGGCTTAGACGCCACAAACCGGCATCTCGGCGGTGAACCCAGGGCATGAGGAAGAAACAGTAAGGGGAATGTCACAATCCTCCACCAACAACAGGCAGCTCAGCGCCTACAGGGTGCAGCGCCATCTGGCCCGGCTGAATCTCAGCTCAGCCCAGGCTCTCGGCGGCCTCCCTGAGCGTCACCCCAACTCAGGAGAAGCAGACACCTTCTCCTGGGCTGTGTGAACGGGAGATGAGAAGCAAATGTGCAGCACCAGGTAGAGAGGCTACCGGTTTCCTGGAGAGCCCAACACAGGGCCTGACTGATCGCCCCGCACAGGTTAGCAGCGGACCAGAGGCAGGCAGTCAGCCTGGGGCCTGCGGCCACCAGTAGAAGAAGGAGGACGCTTAGAATGAGACACAGACCGCAAACCAGAGATGATCCCAAGAGGCTGGGAGGTAGCTGGGTTTTATAAGAAGGTCCATTATTCCCCAGACACTGCCAGTCGCGTCTACACCACTTTTTAAAATAAGCTCTTACTAATATCGGTGACTGGATTAATCAATGTGCGTGCCAGTCTATGAGGACAAGGAAAATGGGTGCATGTCACACGGATACGTGCTCGTGTGACTTCGGCGCTTTCAATAAACTCTCCTCTACCCATGGGGAAGGGGCATGATGAGTCGCCGCCTCCAAGCTGGGACAGCAGACAGGTGGAGAAAGTCAGGTCCCGACCCTCCTCTCCAACCCCAGGGCAGCAGGCTTTGGGAAGTTCCGCCCAGCACCCGGTCTCCAGTCCCAGAGCACAGATGATTGACGTTTCCTGAATCCAACGAATATCCAGATTCTTCCCAGCTCAGGTTCCAGCCCGCCCCCTCCCGTG
>RJWM01046025.1:0-12515 GCA_004363535.1 Dasyprocta punctata
ATGTCTAGATGGAGTTGAGGGGAAAATGTCATTTCGAAGTTAATAGTGCACCTAAGTGAGGCAGATTAACAGTCTGAACTGCACAAGAGTAAAAATGAGATCAAGCAGTATAATAAAGAAAGAAGGAGCAAAATTACAACAGAGCAGGCAAATGGATTTGCTTTTTGGCAATAGTTGTGAAAGGTCTGGTAATGAGAAAGCAGAAGGAGCTAGTGGCTGCCATACAAAGACAAAAATAAATGAGATTAAATTGCTCAAGTTATAGCATGATGACTTCTATAACCATCTGGAAAAGGAATTGAGGAACACTTAAACAAAGATGGACATTTTAAGTGCAAAATTAAGGTTAGAAAACTTATTTTCTGGTTACTGGGAAGATACACATTTCAAGTACAATGTTACTGCTTTTTATAGACTAAATTATTATTACAACTATTATCTTTTTTGTAGGATGCTTAAGCTTTAGTTTGAGATGCCAAACATTTTCGTTTTCCTTGACAGGAGTGATACATTAAGGAAATAAAGGAATATAAAAAAGATTTTTGTTCTTTTTTTAAGGAGAGGGTGTTCACACAGAACTATTTTATGCTGGTACTGGATTCTTCAGTTTTGTAGTGACTAATGTTAATGGTGTGCATTTTCTTTAAACTTCCATTGTTTTACACTCAGATGTTGAGTTTCCACCTTGCTTTCATCTCTGTGTGATTTGAATGATTATAGTCTAATCCTTGGAACCAAATGCTACTGCCGCTAAGGTAAAACAGAAAAGATGCCTGTATACCCTTTTTAGGATGTGGGTGTTTCATGTTTTTCCCCTTTGGTTGTGAAAGCTGTGCTGAAACATTCTGCGACAATGTGAATGTAAGAATCCTTAGTAAGCTTGGAATTATAACTCAGTCTTTCACCACAAATTATGAAAGGTTTTTAATGTTTTATTCTGAGACACCATGAAGAAGCTATTCACTTCCCTCTGCTCAGTGTGTCTACTGTGAAATGAAAAAAAATTGATGTGTAATCTAAATAATTTTAGGGGTAAAACAAAGAAGAATATAGTAGCTTAACATTCATATATCTTAAACATTTTTATACCACGTTCATTATATTTCTGAATGGTGATCACTGCTTTTTTTGCGTGTGAATTTTGGCATTCTAATTTATATGAAATCTGACTTTTAGTGGGACTTTTATTTGCAGTATTATATAATCATTGTTATTTACATTTATTCTAGACTTGGTAGAGATTTTTTTTTTTTTTTTTTTTTTTTTTGCGGCACTGGGGATTGAACTCACAACCTTGCGCTTGCCAGGGCAGGCGCTTAAGCCGCTGAGCCAAACTCCCCAGCCCTGGTTTTTTGAGGCAGGGTCGCACTATGTAGCTCAGGCCAGCCTTGCGCTCGCGTTGCAGCCCAAGCCGGCCTCGAACTCACAACGCTCCACCTACCTCAGCCTCCCGAGTGCTGGGATTAAAGACGTGAGCCACCACGCCCGGCTGGTAGAGATTTTAAACACTTTCACTTATTCAGTCCTCAGAAGACATACATAATCTCCATTTTCAGGTGAGGAAACTGAGGCTCAGCGAAATTAAGTAGCATGCTGAAAGGCACATAGGTGATAAATGACAGATTTGAGAACTATATCAAACAATCTGACTCTACTCCATTAATCGTTATGCTCTATTACCTTTTATTAAATTAACTGGTCTAACTGGGTATTGAATCTCTATAGTTGCTAGACAATTCTTCAGATGTAGGAACAGTAAAAGATTAACATACAGCAAGGGGAAAAGAAACATTGGTGCGACCCCTTGATCAAGTTCCCAAGTGTTAGGCCTTTGAGGTACTAGTTGTATTTAAGTATTCTTATTGGTGATGGCCCATGAGTGGAACTATGTTAAAAAGTTTGAATTTGTTTATTCAAAAAAAGATGCAGTATAACATGTGTCTGTTATATTGAAGCACTGAACTAGATGCAACCAATTAGAAAATAGTTACTCCAAGCACAGGATGCACTCCCCTTGAGGAGCTGACATTCTAGTGAGACAAGATCAAGAGGAAAAGCTTTACTGATAAAATCAGATTGTGGAGGTTTTTTGTTTTTGTTTTTGTTTTTTGGTCTGTTTGAGACAGAGTCTCGCTATGCAATTTAGGTTGGCCTTGGGCTCACTTTGTAGCCCAGGCTGGTCTTGAACTTACAAGGATACTCCTGACTCAGCCTCCCGAGTGCTGGGGTTATGGGAATGTGCCTCCACGCCCAGCAAAATCAGATTCTGTTTAGTTATACAAATGAAATCAATGTGGTGATATGTTTAATAGGTCTGGATATAGGTATATGTATATGTTTGTATACATATATATACTTACTACTGTAAGTTCATCAAAAAGAACAGTTTGTGCTTTCATTGTTTATTTGATCATTTTTTCATGCCTAAATCTTGTAACCTGAACAACTACTTCTAAGAAAACAATATGCAATATATTAACTAGTGTTAATTTCCTACTTTTTAAAAAAAATTCTGTATCATTTCTATCTTTTTGTTTTGTTTTTAAAATAAAGAAAGGAAAACGTTTTGGCACCTAGAGGGAAAAATAAAAGAATGATCAGAAACGCCTTTGTACTGGAGATGTCATTTGAGCAAATGTGTAAAGAATTTAGAACCAGTGCTAGAAAAGTAAAGGAACCAGATTTCAGGCTTTCATGAAAGAAATGCATTAAAACCCTGAAAAAAGGAATGAACAACTAATTTACATATGAATATGCACTACACATTGGTGATATGCCCTTTTTAGAAGGCCCATATGTGAAGAGTTAAGATATTTCCTTTTTCATTTTAGCTTTATTTCTAAGCATCTGTATTTCACATAAAAGCTTACTTTTTACCTTTTACTAATGATTCTATGCTTTAGCTTCTATTTTAACAGTTAAACCATAGGGTAAACCATTCTTCTATTGGCAAAGGATAACATGAAGCTTACAGGAGGTAATAAGTAAGAAAGTACTTAGAAAAAGACAAATGTGCCTGCAAAATACGTAGTAGTACAACTGTAAAAATAGTCATTCTCATTTTTGACTCCTCTGAAATTGTCTCTTATTGGTTTTGTTCCCAATATCAGTAAAGATATGGTCCAGAGGAGCAGGATTTATAGTTAATGTGATTCCTAAAAACTTGGTGATCCTGATAATCAGCAATGATAAGAATAAATGCTTTCCCAGCATCATGTAAAAGAAGGCACCGAGAGATCGTTGATTTCATTTCATACTGTCACTTAGACTCTCATTAGTATGTCCCTTTATCCATCAACTTCCTTGATATGCCATGACAACACAATAATTTACAGCAACCCTTTGTTTGACTCACAATGAATTCAAAATGCACTGGAGGCATTTCATTTAGTGCCTTTATCTGTCTCCAAATGTGTCAATCCCATTATTTTAATGGGGGCATTTTGTTCCTGTAATTCCCTTTAACCTTTGCAGAGCATTTGCAGATTCATTGATTTATCTATTTGCCTCAATAACAGCACACTATATGCAAAGCCTAGAACCGGAGTGGGACAAACAGCACAGTGTGTTCCCAGTAGAGCTGAGGCAGAACTGCAAAAGAGTGGCATTGACAATGATTCTCCAGGAGTGGTCATCAGACCAGCAGCACCACTATCACTAGAAGCTTTAAGAAATATGTTAGGAAGAGAAGTCTTATATCCCAACTCAAACTATCCCATTCCAAAGCTTGCGAAAGCATAACGACAGTGACAGGGATTTGTGTTTTAACATGCTGTGCAACTCTCTCTAATTCTTATACGAGTCTGAGAAACACTGAGTTATAGAAAAAATATTTTTCTAAGTGAAGGTTGAAACTATTTGCTTTTATGTAGGCCCACTTTTCAAATGCAGTTATGTAATTATAATGGCTAAAGGAAAGGTAGCATTCAATTGAGACAATTGTGCTCCCAAGGAGACTTTGGAAACATCTGGGAGACATTTTTGAATGTCAGGACTAGGGAAGCAAGTGTTACTGCATTCAAGGAAGGGAGATGAGAAATGATAATATAAAATATCCCACAATGTACAGAACACCCAAAATGCAAGAAATTATCTGGCTGCAAACGTCAATAATGCCAAAGCTAAGAAATTCTGAAATAGAAGGAAAAGGGATTGTGAGAGCAAAAAAAGGAAGAAACAAATAAATTTACAGGGGAGTAATTCAGGGATTTATGAAGAAATCAAAGGGAGGTGATCTTAGGACTGAAGTTTTAAGGACCAGAAGATTTCTGAGCAGGATAGTAAATGTGTTAGAAGGTGAAAGGGGAAGAGTAGAAGGATGAATAGTTGGGATTGGAATTGCAAAGTGAAAAATCATCTGAAGGAAAGCAAAAGAGGTGGTTTGTGGATATTATTACAACTTAGTTAGCCAGTTAACCTTACCACTCCACCCCTGAGCACATATCTTTAAACATTTTTTTCTCCTCTGTCTGTGGGTAAAATACAATTCTTGAATTTCTCTGAATTTGCCACAGCAACTCTTTTTTTCCCCTTAATTAAAGACCCATTGCGAGCATCTATTTCTGCACTATCATTTTGTTATATTTCCAAATATTTACATATTTTATCTTCCTTGAAGGCCAATTATGTGTAAGAATAAGAGATCTGGGTTCAAAATCAGATTCATCTTGGGTTTGATTCATGGCTCTATTTAACTTGGGAATAATATGTGTCTTGGTTACTTTTCCCTCACTACTGAGACAAAACACCTGACACCCAAAATTATGGAAGGAAAGGTTTACTTAGCTAACGGTTTTTGGAGGTTTCAGTCCATAATCAGCTGGTTTTAAGTCAGGGTGGCATGGCACCAGGGCAGCACTTCAAGGCAGCCCCCAGAGCAAAAGAGGGCAAGAGCAAGCCTCTTTTTCTCCCTTATGTTGTACACAGGCCAACCCCTACTTCAGGGCAGGTATAACACTCAAAGTCTCCTTGCTCTCCTTTGTACAGGATGAGGATATTTACAAAGTAAGAACCCCAGCTCCCTGCTGAGTCTCTCAGTTAAACTTCTAAACTTCCCAAGTTGACACAATGTATCAATCATAACAATATGTTTTGTAGTGATGATCAAATAAGGTCATCCCTACAAAGAAACAACATATTGACAAGCATCTAATTAAGAGTTTCATGCATCGAATAGTAGTAATAAAATACATTTCCAACCAATGCTATTAGGGAAATAATGGTTTTTCCTATTTTACTGAAGTTGTGAGACAATAAGCAGATAATTCTGGATGCCAAAACAGATTTTTGTGGTAATAGAACTTGAGTCTCTTGCTGGCCTGTGACTTTGAATTCAAACCCATAGAGCCAGGCACAAATTCACATTTTTTTATGCAAGGCAGCCTGAGATTATATCATTTATCCTCAAGGAGCTTATAGTCTAACTCAATGTGATACATCTCATTGAGATAGAATCTTCTGGAAACTCACGAATGGGTCATCTAACTTGCTTGAAATAATTGGTTTGGTCAGGGTTCCCAGAGAGTTACCGTTCCCATGGAAAAGGACTACTATATGAAGAAGTAGGGTGGGGTCTAGGAAAATATCTTAACCAGATCTACTCATTTTCAATACTTGTCTGTTCATTTCTCAGGAATGTACCAGCGGAGAATATGAGGCCAAACCCACAAAATCTGGATACGCCCTTTCAGTTCCATACTTCCTACAACATTTATAACTTAAAAGGTAAACCAATGACCCTAGTGCACACATTTATTTGAACATCTAGAGTGTGTCTGCATCAATACCAGAAATTTTCGGTATATGCTCTGATTTTGTATTCATTTGTGCAAAAGTCTGTAAAGTGAAATACACTTACTTCACTTTATTAAGCAAATTTTCACAGTGAGTATGTTTGGTTAAATGCTAAATAATATAGGTAACGTGAGGTTGATTATGGCCACATTACATTTTTGTCTTCACACATAGAAGCAAGAAAATGCCCAGGATAAGGATATAAGGACAATGGGTTCTAGATCGACATCTATAAAGAACAGTTTATTCATGTGCCAATAACTTCCTGTTTGGAGTCCCATGGTCACCATTTATAAAAGAAAGAATTTATGATTTGAAATTGTATGTAATGTTTAAAAATCCAATAAACAAATTGATTTTTTTCCCTTTTTAATTTATATCTCTCTCCATTTTTTATGTGTCACTTTTCTCATTGCTGAACCAAAATATCCCACACCCAAAGTTAAAGGAGGAAAAGTTTATTTTGGTTCACAGTCTATAGAACTTTCAGTCCATAACTGGCTGACTCTCAGGCAGAGTGGCATGGCAGAGGGGCATCACAGGGGAGAGACAGTTTATGATGGGCAGAAGGCAGCAAGTGACAAGTGGCAAGTACAGTTCTTTTTCTATCCTTTGCATTCTATCTGGGCTGGGCAGCCAGCAGTTACATTCAGGGTATGGCACTTTTAATTGTATCCAGAACCATGCCAAACCAATCAGTGAACTAATTTATTAATCACACACCCTTGATTCCATCATCACACACTTAATCCCAGCATCACACAGTTTAGATCCAGTCACCTCTGAAAAGCCCCACCCATGATCGCATGAGGCTTTGGGGCAGGGGTACATCTAGACACAAGTCATAACACTTCCTTTCCTAAGTAAAATCCCCTAAGATTGTGAATTTTGTGTAATGCTTTAGGAAAAATATTAAGTATCTGGCAATTATGACTACTTAAGAATTCTCTACAATCATATTTCTTTAAAAAGCTTTTATCATGAAATATTTACCTTCAAATCTATGTTGTTCTTGTTAAAGAGCAAGGATATAAGAGGTGAAAGAGTAGGAAAGCACAAAGATGTTATATTTCTGTAATGTGCACGCAAGGACACATATACAACTGGCCGTGGAACACATTTTCTACATCATGAATAACTGTCACTGTTATAGTGATTGTATTTGAAAGACAATGTAGCATCTTCTGAGTGGTGAGCCAGCTTCTGTCAATGCAATTTTACTTTTATATAAAAGGCAAATGGAAATCAAGGCAAAATATTTGAACGAAACAATAATTTCAAAAACTCATTCAAACTATAGTTCGATCTTAGCCTCTATTTCAACAATTGCACAATTATGTTATATTTCCATTTGAGCTTGTCCAGCTCATAAACAGAAGGAAAAAAAGGTCCATGAAAGGAAAAACAAACAAACAAACAAACAAACTAGTCCCTGACTTCTAAATATTGAACAAACTTCAAAATTATATCCCATATCTTCTTTACCTTTATATCTTTTCAGAAATGGACTGGATTTGAAGAGAATGACAGAAAAGGGATTAAATAGTACATTTCTCTCACAGTGCCAGTGCCCAGGTGAACAAGGCCCTTATACAGTGCAATATAAATCAGCTGTTGGTATGAGTTATGGGAGGGAGCTGGTCTTGTTTATATTTCTTAAATATCAATAAAACTGTCAAAAGGAGGCAACCAAAGTCAACATCAGAGTGATAACGTACTTGCTTCAATCTCCTCTTCAACCCATACTATATGCTTATATTTGCACAAAACCAAATAAGAGAAAGGAACTACAAACAAAAACTCTGAAGTGATAGTTCCTCACATATCTCCCCTCCCCAACTGTCAGCTCTTCCCCTGAAGCTTATGATGAGCCCTGGGAAGACATCAGGGACCTAGCCAAGGACCCAGGAAGAGTTTTTAATGTTTAAGGTGGGCTACTATAGAATCATCACAAATAATGAAGCAGTTTCTGTTCAAGGCAGGCCAGCCTAAGGGAAAGAAAAATCCCTACTTCGGTTTTCACAGAAGCTTTCACTGGAGTAAAGAAAGAGACAGAAAAATGAAAGATACAAGGAGAAAAAGCAAGCATATGTCTCTGAAACCTTGCCTTACTCCTCTAGGCTATTTTAATAGGGTAGAAATTGTGGCTGAGAACTAAGACCTACTCACCATATAGTAATAAATACTGGAAAACTGCCCAGAACTGTGTACCCAATCTTAGATTTACTAGAAGCAATTTCTTGATTTTTGCCTTATTTATGTACCATCTATTATTTTCCTATCTTAACTGAGCATATTCTTTTATGCAATTGATTTAAATGTAGTCAAAGAAAAATATTTCATATAATTACAGCAAAGCAAAACCAAACCTAGCAAAAGTGACAGATAACTACAAGAGAAAGCAATGAAAGGAAAATGATGTTAAGAGGAAGTGCTTCAGACAGAAAAATCAGAGCCTTTTAAAAAAGAGATTAGCATAAATAACAGAAGTGAGAAATACCTACATAGTAGAAGCAAATGGAGATCCTCTCATCTCAGCAACAATGTAAGGTCAATGCTAATCTCCTTCCCACAGACTGGAGAATGACTTGTAGACTTTATTCTAATTTCTGCAGTGTAAATCCTTCCCCAACAACCAATTTCAAGCTATCAGGGTAACATCATAAATGAACATAAATGGGAGGAGGTGCAGGTCGTACCTGAGAACATTCAAGCAGTGGCCCCAAAATACAACGACCTTTAAGTAATTAGCAGCATTGAAAGATAATAATTAACACATAAAGCTTTCCTAACTATGTGTTTTCATCTGATTTAATTCAGTTTCACAGTATGCTCAAAATTATATTAGTTTAGTACTGGTGATGTTTATCCTCCACTCTGGAAAAATACAAGTTTTGGGTAACTCTCTCCAATGGTTTGGATGCGGTTTATATGCGAAAATTTCATGAATTGGAAGCCTGGATGCCAGTGTGGCAAGATTAATTAGCTGTGGGTGGGGGGTGCTGGTGAGTAGCTTAGAGGTACAGTGCTTGCCAAGAACATACAAGGTGCTGGGTGTGATCTCCAGAGCGACAAGAAAAGAAAGCAAAGTAAAGCAAAGAAAAACAAAATAAAACAAAACCACAACACAGTTAAAAGGTGGGGCCTAGGGTATTATGTGATCAGAGCTGTGATTTCAGAAGGAATTAAATTAATTTTTATAGATTCCTGAATTCTAACAAGAACACTGGGCCCTCCCACATTCCAGTTTCCTGTTGTACTCTGTGACCCTTCCCTCCTACACATGCTACTGAATTAAGATGGCATCTACCACAAGAGCTTCACCAGTGTCATGCGAAAGCCAGCACCATGACCTTACCTCTAAAATTGTGAGCTTAAATACCTCCTTTCTTTAAAAAGTACCCAGTCAGAGATATGCCATATAGACTAACATACCTTCCAAACTCTCTTTTACATTGAGGTACTTTAACAGATGAGGTCACAGTATATTAATGATAACATTTTTTTCTGTTTCAAGAGCTGATTTCTTTAACACAGTTGTATATATCCTTCCAACTTTATTTAATGTGGTATATTTGATCTAGCTATGATGAAGATACAAACGTTTTAAGAGTCAGCACTCAACTTTCTGAAACACAAAGTAAAAAAAATTGAAAGAAAACTACAGTGTCATCTTTAATATAAACACTTCTTGTATGGGAAGAATAAAGAATACATGGGTTTATTCCCTGAATTTACTAGATATTTTCAAAACATTAGCATGAATCAAAGTTTTTGGAAGAAAAAGTATGTACTTACTTATTCTCATTCTATTCCCTGACTTATATTATGCATTCTCTTTAGATTTCTTTGAACCCTTCCAGCTACTTTTTCTATTGTTCTGAGACAGAAAGTAAATTTTAAGAGTTTTGTTTATTTTGATGAATCCTAGTGGCATTTTCAGGCAGCCAAGATACAGGCACCAAATGACACAGCTGAGAATAATGAAGCTCTTACATTAAATCAAAAAGCTCATGATTTCATCTCAACAATGCAGATTCAGCAACTAAAACCGTGAAAGTATCTATGTGGAATACAAATGTGTAAAAGCAGAGATGGAAGATGTTTCAAATCTCTTTAGAGTGCCATATCAAATCAAATAGGAAGAAAATTACTAGATTTTTAAGAATCTGATGTTCTTTTAATGAACAAAAATTCAGTGAAATCAAAAAATGAGATGTGAGCATTCAGAATATAGTGGGTTGAAACTTGGTCCTGTTGCTTCCATTTTATGAATTTATGCAGAGATTAAATTATTATAGCCTGCTTCAGCTCCTAACCAGTACCTTGGGAATAGAGAAGAAATTTAAGGGTGATTTAAAAGAGCATTTACATCGACAGAGAGAAGGTGTAATTTGTCAGGAGCGACTCAAGCTTCCTTATTCCCTGTAATGCTCAACTGAGCTGACATTTGAGCAAATTGAAAGGCCCTTTCTTTACCTGTTTAAAGAAATGGCCTGGAGCTCAAAAAAGTAGGAGAGGGCTTGTGAATAATGTAACTGGGCATGTTCTCTCCTTTGCTGATAACAAAAAAATTCCATTTTATGCTAGACTCTGTGAGACCCCTGGCTTTCCCTTATCTGTCTAAAATGTACAGTCAATTGCCCATTTTCAATTGATAATATTTCCTATTAGGTAAAATTTCTTGTTTCCTTTCTATTCCCAAATATCACTTCTACAGTATAGACCTTCATTTTTTCTGGCCTAAATCAGTCCACTACTTTGCAACACCAATCTTATTCACTGCAGACACATAGAGTGATGAGTCTTAAAGGCAGGTATGACCGTGCTTTTGTACTACAGAGGAAACCCCCACACTGGGAGACCTTCCGAGTCTCCAAAGATGGCATCAAGGATGCTATGTTCCAGGCCATGCCTACCTCTCCAACTGTGCCTCTTGACAGAGTCTTTTCTCCTGCTCCTGCTGTCCTTTATGCCACTGTCTTATCTGTAAGGTCAGTCCCACTTTTCCTATCTGCTCTAATTGATAATACAAATAATAACAACTTATGTTTGTACTACATTAGTAAACTCTAACCACTATTCTAATTATTTAATTTAATCATTTAACAATTTGCACCAAGCATTACTCGGTAGTGAGTTTGTTTACCTCCTGACCACCCTGAGTCTCGCTCTGGCTGCTGTGATTTCCGCCAGTCAATTATTTGTATGAGATACGCTCCTATGTTTGTTTATTTATTTTATAACAACTTTTTTTGCATGCTTTATGCTTAGAATGTTGCATTCACCTTTGATACTTTTTTCTGCTGAAATCTAATAATAAATTCAGGTTATTTTCTTTTACTAATTTGTGCTTATATTATTTGTGAAAAGTAATGTGTAATTCTGTGCTAACATCTATAAAAATTCTTATCATAAGCACACTTGTTCTGATTTTTAGACATCTCCAGAAGCCAATGTTAGTTTTTGACAGTATGAAACAAACACATTTGAGACACTGAGAATGACTAGGACAGAAATGCCAAAAGATCTGCAAAAGAAAAAACTGAAAAAGTGAGAAATGCTAGCGTATCAGAGAGGAAAAGTCTTTGTCATGTAGTGGAAAGATAAAATAAGACATCTCCTTATTTTCAACTATTCATAATAAGGAAATGATAGATCTTGAAAGGATAAACAAAAGTAAAATAATTCCAGTAGTGATAAATGATTATGATAATTCAATGGGTGGTGTTGACAGCGTTGATCAATATCTAACAAGCTACCCTGTGATCAAAAAGTGAGGAAAAATACTATTATAAAATATTTATGCACTTTCTAGACCAAACAATATCAAATGCATTTGTAGTTTATTCAAAACAAGAGGATTTTAGGGCTGGGGATTTAGTTCAGCAGCACAAGTGCCTGTCTGGCAAATGCAAGGTCATCAGTTAGATCCCTAGCACAAAAAACAAAAAACAAAACAAACAACAACAACAAAAAAAAAACCAAGAGGGTTTAAAAAGTCATTTACATTTTAGATTAAGCCTAATAGTCTGAATAACTTAAAAATACAAGATAGGAAGATGCCAACTAGGATGTTCATCATCGATGTCTTCACCATTACTTTTATGAATAATTTATTGAAATTGTACCACCCATGGAAAGAAAGTCTAACATAACAGTGTAAAGTCTGTTGTCCAAAGAAAAACAATAATGCAAAAAGAATTTGGAAAGAGACTAGATACTACTGTCCAGATTGTAACATTGCTTTGTGTATTGAATGTTTTAAGATATACATACCTAGAAAAATTATTGACTAAATTGGATAGAACTGTCATTTTATATTTTCTTTTCTTTCACATAAAAGTTAACAAAAAATATGCAATCTTTGGTCATCTTGTATTTAAACAATTGGACTGATAAGTGTTTAACCTTAACTCTGTGCTGAACAGTAAAGACTATTCTTAGTATTACCATTTTAAAAAACAGTGATTCGGTAACTTAGCCATGATGATAGCCCATGACTATTAAGTTTTAGTTTCTGAGATTCTAAACTAGTGCTCATGGTTGGCATTCTCTCTTTTGCCCTGGTTAAATTCAACCAATTGTTTCACACCCAGCCTCTCTACTCTGAATTTGGGTTATGTGTTCTTCCTCTTTGGTCATGTAATCTATCTCTAAATTCATTTCCTGCATTCTATTACAATTAATCCTTCATGTGTATCTTCCTACCCTGCTAGATT